>MU150338.1:23016-95441 GCA_015584075.1 Collybia nuda
AGAGGGAGAGTAGCCCAACGAAACGGAGGCGGTTGGCTAGAGCTTATTAGATTGTTAAACTTATACCCAGCGTTCTTTTCTTCTTTCATTCTTTTGTGAACACAATTTTAATATAACTTTTTCGTGCTTTTATATAACAAGTGGTCTTGAGAGACATGACGTGGGAGGCAACCATATTTGAATTTCATCGGACTCTCGAAGGAAAAAGTTGACAGAGTTTGTTTGCCGATTGAGGAGTTTGAGGTTAAAAATCTCGTAAGGCGGATTGACTTAAATTCACCTCCGTTGACCCATATACATGTACATGCATCCGTACCCAATTGCGATTTCAAGAAGGTTGTATTCCAGAGGAAAAGCAGGATAAAGACGAAAGAAAACATTGGACATCAGGTGATCTGGTTGGAGTATCATGTGATCCGCCCGCAGTCGCGCCACGCAGTGACGACAACCAACCTCTCCCCAAGCCTCATCGCACTCTTCGACCCATTCTACCGTTCAAGGAAAGCTATATACCTGCATGAGCCAAATGTTTAAATTCCTAGAATCCCAGTTCGTCTTTCTCGACATTCTTACTGCCCACGTTTCAAACCACCCCCGTTCGCAGAATCCTGTTTATGAACGCCATCAAGCTTCCTCTATTCGCCGATTTCACCCATCCAGAGAAATATGGATTACTAGGTAAGTGTCCTTACGATCCCCTCACGCATTACTGAAACTATTCCGTACAGAGAAACAGACTCTCAACCTCACCATCCGCACCCCAGATAACGAAACCCTCGGGGCATGGTTCATCCTCTCAAGGGCATACCACGACACCCTCTCCTCCACTTCTGATTCAGTCGAAACCTTGTAGCGGAGGGTACTAGACCGGAAGATATATTGGTTGTTGGGCATAGTCTCGGGACTGGAGTGGCGTCGCAGTTGGGCGCACAGCTATCCAAGGAGGGGATTGGGTGTTGTGGAGTGGTGTTACTCTCAGTGAGTGACATAAACCGGGTCAAGGCATTTCGTTCATATTGTTTTAACTTTTGCAGCCGTTCTCGAGCGTGCCTGAGGCTCTGAGCACATACAACATCTTCGGCGCTATTCCACTCACGAAACCACTATCTTTGATACCACCACTACCGAGTATGCGCACCACACCCTACACATATCCCAATCTTCCCTCTAATGCCCTCCAAAAGGCATGATAACCCAAGCCCTAATCCACAAATTCGACACTCTAAGCACCATCTCCGTTCGTCCCCCCTCTCTACCTCTAACAGATCCTAAAATCTAACATCCCACCCTTAGGACATCAAATACCCAATCCTAATCGCACACGCCACAGACGACTGGGTAATCCCACACACGCACTCCGACATCCTCTTCACCGCCCTCCTCGAGCCCGCACTCCCGCACCTCCCCCCACCACGGAATGCCCTGCACCTCACCCCAGAGGAAGTCACTGCGGAGGAGGACCGCCGGGCGAGACGCGAGGAGCTGGTCACGCATACGGACCTCCCGGGTGTGGGTGGGTGTGGATGTGGGGGAGAGGGAGGGGGGGAGGGTAGTGTCGGCGAAGACGGACAAGGGGGGACACGACTATATTGGTGTGCAGGAGGGTGTGTGGGAGGCGATTAGGACTTGGTTTGGGTTCTTTTAGGTCGCAATCCCCACATCTTTGATCATTTCACGTTTTACGATTTGCCGAATCTACGTTCGCTGTATCCATAGCCGCTTTTCTTGTATCATCGCACATACATCAGTTCCATCGGGTCGGATTCCAATACGTCCATGGTATAACTTGCGTATCTAGCTTCTACAACATCCCAACAAGGGATATAGCAATATCATCGCGTCTTACTACTACTACTTACAACATACTACAAATTTTTCTTTGTTAGATCTTCTTCAAACCTACACCTCTCATCAGTCCAGTCATACCCACCAACCATAGGTGGGGGTTGCGGGGAGCGATTGAATAAATATAGATAATGAGTTCGATTTTGCATGGGGTGGGTGGGTGTGGTGGCAGTCGTGGTCGTGGCGGTGGGTGGTAGTCGTGGTCCAGTCATGGTATATCCAAATCCAATCCAAATCCAAATCCGGGTCCGGGTGATGAAAGATGAGGGAGGGGGGTAATAAGGGACCGCAACGGCGCACGAAACAAAACAAAGGCGCATGCGCATAGGAATAGGATAAACCCACAAGAAATCCTGGAGGGACATAGAAACAGCGAACGGGGCTGGGGGAGGGGGAGGAGGCGAGACGGAACAGGAGACGGAACGAGAAAGGAGAACAGACGACAGGACAGAAGAAAAAGGAGAAAAAGGGGAGCGACCCCTCAACTCCCCAACTCAACGCCCCGCAACGACATCAGCCGTCTGCCTCTCCATCGCCTCCCGCGCCTCCTTGATCTCCTCCGCAAGGATCAAATCCGGATCGCGGTTCCTCACTTCAGGCAGGAGGAGCGTGAATCCTATAATATAGCGTTCGTACATCAACAACCAAACCAAGCTTTTACACCCACAAGAAAAGAAGAGAAAAGAACGCACCGGCACCTGCTATACAGCACCCGAAGAAGACTATCATGAACGACCAAGTCAGTACCACAATATAATAAAACAAAAGTGAAAAAGGAAGGAAGGAAGGGAACGGGAGAGGGGAGGAAAAGAAAGAGAAAGGGCAGAGGGACTCACTCCACAAACAAGCAGGCGTCCCAATATCCTTACTCAACGTATTAAACGCCAGCGCAGACACGATCGCGCCCGCTTTACCCGCTGCGGCCGATACTCCATGTGCGGTTGCGCGGAATCTTGTCGGGAATACTAGGTCGAGCAAATATCAATATATTGTCGTCTTTCCACATGGAGGGGGGAGGGGGGAAGGGGGAGGTACCTTCTGCTGGGTAACAGTATGTCGTGCTATTGGTTTGGAGCCGGTGTTAGCGGGTGTGTGAAAGGGGAAGGGGAGGGGCGACGTACGTATTCGCTCCAAAGTTGAAAAAGAACTACATAGTTACAGTAGGGGGTTAGTACACCTTACCAAATAATAATAATAATAATAAAAAAGGCGTGCGTACCTGAAGGAGGGCAAAACAAACAATAAAAGCCGGTTTACTCAACGTCTCGAACTTGCCTGCCAGGATCGCCACTACATCACCGCAAAAAAAAGGCATTCAAAAATCCAGCAAAGGGGAATAAAAAATGAAGGGAGAGCAGGACGTACAGAAAAGAGCAGCCATGAGGAACCCCTGGATCTGGATCCACTTCCGGCCCAATTTCTCGATGGTCAGAATCGAGGCGTAATACCCTACATCCCAAAAAGACTCATCAGTACCTCTATACCACACCCAATACCCCCTAAGAGGGGAAGGAAGAAAAAGGAAAGGAAAAAGAAACGACACCCACCGGGGACAAACCCAAGGGCAGTAACGATCATATTCCCAGTAGAAATCTTAAACAAGCGCTGCCACGGCGTGCCCTCCGCTCCGTCATACCCGATTTGCTGGAGGACGACGTTCTGGTTTAGGTTTATTCCGTAGAATCTGTATTGGATCGGGTGTTGTAAGTCATCAGGACGGAAGGGATAGATGGGAGAGGGTGGGGTAGGGAGACGGGGAAGGACGTACGCGATATCAAGTAGGAACCAGCACATACACGTCCCAAGGAGCATCTTTCCATGTTTCCAATTCGAAAAGTACTTGATAAAATCTACCCCAACCCCATCATAAAAAAAAATTTAGAACGCGAATTTGTCCCGGTTTTCAGGACAAAACCCACCTGAGAAATGAGCCTTCTTCTTAACCAACACCTCCGGCGGTGCAGCGTTCTCATCTTCCAAGGACGACGACGAGGACGGCTCCTCCTCCCCCTTAGCGTCAGCCCCCACCTTCTCATCCACCGGCCCGTTCAGATTCCCCATCCGCGCGTCCTCCCCGAGTTGCGCGCGCTTGAGCTCGGCGATGGCGTCCCCTTCCTCCCGCGCATTCGCATTTTTCAATTTCTGAGAGGCGAGGAAGCGGGTCGATTCGGGGAGGGTGAGGCGCTGGTAGAGCGTTCCGAAAGCCGGGACGAGCGAGACGCCAACTACGATTCGCCAGACTTTATTTTTATTTTTTTAAAATTTCAAACAAAACCGCAAATCAATTCAACATTCCCGGGATCATCACGAAAGAAAGAAATAGGTGGGGAACGTACCTCCATCAACTTTCGACGTCTGTCCTTTACCCTCCATAACACCCTTATACGCCGCCAACACAATAATCGTAATCAAGCTCCCCATGAAACTGCCCCACCCCTGGTTCGAGAATATATACGCCAGCATGGTGCCACGTTTGCGGAGGTTGGAGCGGTCGGAGGTGATGGACGCGGACATGGGGTAGTCCCCGCCGACGCCGATGCCGAGCAGGATCCGGAAGACGGCGAGGTAGATGAGGGCGTTGTCGGGGCTGAGCGTGCCGGTGGGTGTGGTCATTGTGAGGATGGTGGCGAGGATGATGAGCATTAGTTCTTTGCCGTCTGTGGATAGGGAAAATAAAAATAAAAATAACAAAAACAAAATAAATAAAAAAAAAGTTAGTGAAGTGGGGGGTGTCAGGTGGGGGGGGACGGACAGACTGCTTTGCGCCCGAGAGCATCTGCGGCGTAACCTAAGGGGGCAGGATGGGTATGACGTCAGGGCCGAGGTTGGACTCCAACGCGACACGATCAACGTACCGAACGCAAACTGTCCAATAACACTGCCAATATTCGCGCCGGCTTTCATGAACCCCTCTAGGTTCGGGGGCAGGTGGCCGCCGCCGTATAGCCGGTACTGGAGCATGGTCGCCACGGGCTATACGTTTATGATGATCAGTGATAGCCGATGCATGATGCATGATGACTGACGTTGATAATGAATAGATCATAAGCTAGAACGACGCCATAATGGTTCAGCTAACGGCACACAAGGAACAAATATATATAAAAACGATATACCATCTAGGAAGAACCCGACCTGCAAAGGTGAAAAACGACGGGCACAGTCAGCGACCCCGGACGAATACTCGATGGTATGGGTGTACTCACTCCTGCGATACCAAGAAGCTTGATCTCAGTACGTGTAAGTATGAACGCCGGACGTCCACTCTGGTCAACGTCCGCGAGGCCCGATCTGTAATGGGCCGACTCTGTAGTCGGGGTGGGGGTCGCACGACCTGAGGTTACGGCGTGTTCTGACATATCGTCTCGTCCGTATCAAAATCAAATCTATGGGAAATCGAGGTATCAGACACCGAGGGGTATATAAACCCACCAAAGGGACGCACGTTGGATAACCCACGTCAAGCGTGGAGTAAGGAGGAGAGAAGGGAGGAGAAGGGGTGGAGACGTGGGGGGGCCTATCATTTTTATCAGGTCGTGTGCCGTTAATTCAAAAGGGCGTAGAGAACCACAACACATATAAACAATAACCTTTTCTTTAGTTTTTTTTTCCATCATATTGATCTTATCTCGATCCCCGTGCTCGGGAAGGATGAGCCGGACCCTGACATGTCGATGCTTCTCCGTTACTGGCTCGCAGACAACGAACGTTCGTCGGCCCTTTGCCTCGCTTCGTGCGTTTATGAAGGCGTTCTCGCATCACATGCTTGGGGCACTCGGCATGCGGGCTCCTTGGCTCTCATGATGCCCCATCCTCCATATATCTCTGCCAATCGTACAGCCAAAGGGGACTGCCCCTTCATGGTTTTTCGGTCCTTGGCCAATGGGGACCATATCGAATTCGAATTTTGAAAGACGGATCTAAAAAAAATTGGATTTGGTCTGTGGGGTTGTAGCCAAACAACCGCCATTACCGGACCCGCGTCCAAAAATACGACCACCCGTGAAAATACCGCGTACAAGTATGGCCAAGGGCAGGGAAAAGAACTCGGGGAGGCGTGAGGGTCTATCGTAATCGTCGTGGGTCCGTTCTTTTCTTGTCCTTGGACCGTGACTGCTGTGTATCTTCTTGGGATCTTTGGCCCATCTGGATATCGATGGCATGTCAATGTTATCTTATCTTGCGTGATGCATCAGATTCTGGACTCTGGCGTACATGAGGTGCGTTTAGCGGACAGCACATGACTTGGTGACCTTTTACCAATATCAGGTTCTTGCCAATACTGTTCCTTCCGTGTCTTCCAAAAGCCAGTCGATTGGGTTCAATGTCGTTAGATTTCGGCTGGCGTTCGAAGGTGGTGATTAGCGAGACATGCATGACGTCAATTTCAATCCCTACCTCCCCTCGCCCCTTTCTACCAATTGTATGGTTAACGACAACGCCCCATACGCCCATCACTAACCCTTTGGGAAATTATTCAGGGGACGTAGTTCCACCCACTTCACAAGGTCCGACTCACCATCGATTGAGTAAAGATCCAACCACCCTCGCCGACCCTTCCCATAATACATATCAACTTTCCTTACGTCTCGACTAAAACTAAAACGCACCCTCCTCATGCATCACGCATCGCAGCTTCACCAAATGGGATAGAATCCTATAAATAAATCCTCCCAGCGATCGCCCTAGATTCCAACGGGCTATTTATATGTACCCTAATGATTGACGGTATGGCGGACTAACCGTCTACGGAACGCTACTTGGGCCTAAGTGGGCGGAAAGTGGTCGTTAGGGAGTGTACCAGATGGGTGCATATGTATATCCCTGCGCACGTGAAATTGAAATTGGGATCCCAACTACGCCCAATGCATTTGAGTCTCTGCGCCTCTCAATGGATGATATATGATACCTGTGTTGATGCTACCCACGATCTACCTCATAGCACAACCACCCAAAACTAAAAACTAAAAACTAAAAATTAAAAATCGACGCCAGCAGGATTTGAACCTACGCCCTCAAAGAGGAACAGATATTGTGTATCCCTGAATATTACGACAATTCAAATCTGTCGCCGTAACCACTTGGCTATAGCGCCCGCCCACTTCCAAATTCCAAGTTCCAAGTTCAAAAATGTACCTTGTTTCAAATAAAAAAAGTCGTCCCCAAAATCAAACCTTCCACTTACCCCCCACGACTTGCGCAGGGCCTTTGGGATTTGGGGTAGGCAGTGTTGGTCACAGAGGGAGGGAGTGTTTACTATTATGGCCAACCACCGTTCTGGTCGTATTAGGGACTTGACTCTATTACATAATACGTAGTTTCAAATTAGCTTTTTTGCTGATGGTGCGGAGGGGTGCTTTTTAATCTCTTAGACAGAATGAGTCAGAGAGTTCACGGAGGGGAAACGTTTCCTTGAAGTGTCACGGCACGTCGGAACCCCAGAGCCGGAGCGTGCCGTTTTGCACGGCTCACAATGTATACTGGTGTTAGTGAGGTTGTGGAAGTGCCTCGAAGAGCTCGAAGAGGGAATATAGACGCTCTAACTCGGGGTATCTCTGACTGCTGAGTGGGTCGCGTTTTGGAATCGCGTGGCGTTGTTGCACCCTCGGCAGCTTGAGATCAGCGGACCGTGAGAAATTCAGGTTGGAACAGCTTAGTAATAAGCGCTGAGAAAATTGCTTCACATTCATGACCCGGGTATGGCTTCAAGACTTGAGGAGAAGGTATTGCATGACTGGATGGAAACGCAGGCATGGATGATAGCACTCCCAACATCACCCATTAACTCCCTTCCCTATCTAGAACCGCCGGTGGGGCCATCTACTCGTGAGTTTCGTCACAAGATGAGGCATCACAGAACCACCTTGATCTGCAAACCACGAGTCCGATACCTGCAAAGTCCATCTGCACAGCCCACATTAACACGGCGAGAGCAAAGTATGCCATCTTGAGTCGTATACCTGGGCGCAGTAAGCACTCCATGAGCGTCAAAAAAAAAAAATGAAAATGAAATGCAAAAGCTTCCCATGCTGGTTGGTGGACGGGCGTCAAACAATACACGGGACGACCGCGATCACGACCACATTCACGACACGCACGCGCATGCGGTGAGGCTTGCTTCCGGGTGTAGCCTTCAAGTAAGCGTGAACCACGGAAGACCGGTTATGAAAAAGTGCTCCGATCCCTCCTTTTGTGTGCTCACACTCTATGCAAAAGAGGCGCCTGGTGCACACTTCCATCGCCAAGGCCCAACGTCATTCAAAAGCGACTTTCCCCAAAAGGTTTCACCCCCACCACCACCAGAAAAAAGGTCATCCCGTCCTTAAAACTCCACAAACCACAAAAAAAAAAAAAGAAAGATACATGATGTCGAGCCCGCCTTCCTACACCAGCATCACCGGTTGTCCAAAATGCCAAACTCACCATGACATGGATGCGCTCCCTGACCACTGGCGGCCCCCGGCCACAGAAAAACGCGGTTTCACAGCTCGCGTGCATCTTTTCTTTTTCCGTATCCTGTGTCTTTTGTCTATTGGGCATAGATCGCTTAGGCACACGTACCCCCACATCACCTGTGGACAGCAGCTTTGGGACGAGAGTAGGGCATTGCTGCAGAATCGGGTTGAGAATACTACGGTGGTTGTGAGTTTGGCTGGTTATGTTTATGTTTCCTGGTTGTGGTCCCTCTGCTGAGACCGGCTTTGGGATAGTGTGGTTTGCTGTTAGCTACAACAGCCGTATTCCTAACAACTCTCCCACCCTCCCAACCGACTCTGGACTACCTTGTGGTCGGGCCCTACATCTGCATACTCTTGTCGTTTGGGTTGGCCCTCGGGGGGCTTATCATGGGATCAGCTATAATTTTCGTCACGTCTACTTGTAATGTAGAGTGGTTCATCAATGTAAGCACTCACCACCCCTTCCCCAGACGCCTAACTGACGCACTACGTTAACATCATTTTTAGAAATGGACCCGATCCCGCTCCCGACTCTACTGCATCCTCTTCCTGGTATCATACCCACATATATCCGTCGCCATCTCTGGAAGTTTGTGTGCGATAGGTGAGTTTGGATCTTGGTTGTGATTATGTTATTCTGATGTTCTTGACTTGGTCGATAGGCATCGCGCTGGCTGCGAGCTTCTCGGAGAATCGATTGATTAGTATAGGTTCTGTGTTTGTGGTGCTTTTCCCCACGGCTACGGTTTCTTTGTTTGCTTGGATCACTATTATGTAGTTGTTGGGTGCTGGGTACTGGTCTGACATTGGTTGGTCCTGGGAGACCTTATGAGTCTGTGGTTAATGCATATATATATATATATCGTGATTACTAGTTATTTACGTTTATATATGGGTTGGTAGTAAGGTGACATCGGTGTTTTGGTTAATGGGGATGTGCATAAGACTAATTGAATTTGCTATCTGCTATTGTACCGGGTAAAATACATGCTGGTATCATCTTGGATGGCATAAGTTTTTATGTACCATGGACTGGGGCACGTTATAAGAAGCCTGATATATTAATATCATTGTATCAGTCATATATATATGTATATTACATGTTTTCAGAGGCTCTACTAATTTTCTGATGCGAATCGGCCTTGTGACCTGTCCTTTGAAGCTCTAGTTGATTGGTGTCATTGGAAGGAGCGGGTAATATTTTTGTTGTCATTAATTCCCGCTCTTATAGGATTAGGAACCTAACTCTATCAGTGGAATGAATCGGAGGGGAAAAGGTTCCTCGAAGAGTCGCGGCACATCGGAGGAATTAGAACCGGAGCCTGCCGCCTCGTTAAGACAACCGATTGGATTTGGTGTTCAATCGGCGAATGATTCACGACTCTCTGCAATTTACTCTTGTATAGACGCTCTAACTCGGAGACCTCCAAGTGCTTACTAGTGGGTCGCGTTTTGGAATCGCGTGCTTGTGTGGCAGTGTTTGGCTGTTGTTGAGCCGTTGGAGCGTGAGAAATTCAGGATGGACCCCTGGTCAATATTATTATTATCAAACAACTTACTTCACGTTCATGTTTGATAAACCTGGACACAGCTTGAAGATTTGAGGAAACAGTATTGTACTACTAGATGGGTGTGTTAGACATTGATGATAGCACTCCCGACACCGCCTATTAACTCCCTCCCCCTTTCTGGAACCGCCGATGACCTTAACTCGTATGTCTCACCACGAAAGTGAGGCATCACAGAACCACCAAACCATCTCACCTGTAAAGTCAACCCGCACAGCCCACGTTAACGCAGCAAATAAACTCCACTCGAGTCGTACACCTGGGGCGCAGTAAGCGCTCCACAAGCGTCAAAAAACGCAAATTTCCCAGACTCATAGATGAGCGCCAAACGAGCACGGGATAGCCGCGATCACGTCCTCGTTCACGACACGCACACGGCTAAGGCTCATTTCCAAAGGTGAGGTAAGTATGGATGGTGGATTCGGCCCATACCACAAGTGATCGGCTTCGAGGAACTTGTCTCCCCTCCCTTTTATGTGCCTGTTCGGCCGGGCTTTGAATCCAACTCGTTTCAATCCAAATTGGGACCCAGTGGCATACATAGAGTCGGCCTTAGGAGATAGGAAATGGACAACATAAATTCTGCTAGGGTTCATTCCCATCTCAAACTTAATAAATACTCCCTCACCAGAAATTTCATTTTATTTTCCATCGAAGACCCGTGGACCACAGCAGCAATCTCCATACCCTGATTACATTAGTAGTAGGAAGACTCATGAATCAATTAACATGAAGATGAGAAAGTTATAACAGGACTTACGAAGTAAGCGCTCAATATTTCATTCACTCAGACACGTACCCAATATGCATTGGACACACCTCATAAGAGCTGATTCAAAAGCAAGATCCCCCTTCCCCCAAAGAGACAGACCCAAAATTTTGTACCAATGATGAAGATATTTCAAGATTCAAGGCCCACACAATCAACGGGCAGTACACCCTGCCACGAATCCTTTTGTGATGATGGGCACAGTGGTCCTGCGCCCCAAGTTAACAAGGTGCAGCTCCCGGACCATTGGAAAGCCCCGGTGACTGTCAAGGGTAACGTTTTAGCCCACATACACCTCTTCCTCTTTCGGGCTCTGTGCCTTTTGTCTGTTGGACATAAATTACTCAGGCAAACTTACATCCACGCTCATCCTGGGGCAGAAGTCTGGAATGAGAGCAAAGCCCGCATACGCATACAACACAGGATTGAAAATACTACCGTGGTCGTGAGTACTTTCGACCCGTACGGCTGCATTCCTTTACTAAAGCAGTGTTTCTTTTGGGTATTGGAATAGGGCGCGTTGTTGTTAACCACAACAGCCGTTTTTCTTACGACAGTTCCTCCTGTCCAACACACTCTTGACTACTTGGCGGCTAGACCTTATGTGTGCATACTGTTATCTTTTGGGCTATCACTTGGTAGCCTTGTCGTTGGGTCAGCTGTCATATTCGTAATATCCACCTGTAGCATAGATTGGTTTGAGAAGGTAGGTGTGAATATGTTCACTGTGATTCAACCGAGCTGACTACGCATTGAATAGAAATTAACAAGGACCCGTGCTCGAATTTATTGTATCCTCATTTTAATTGCTTACCCATATATATCTGTCGGGTTTGCCGCTAGTATCTGCGCCGTAGGTGAGCACTTTCGTTCGATCTCAGAAACATGATCTGATGTGTTTAGCCGTTGTACTTGCTGCACGCCTCTCTGAGAGTCGCTTGATCAATATAGGCTCCATAGTTGTGATACTATTTCCTGCGTCAACCTTCCCTTTATTTGCTTGGGTTACAATTTAGTTGTAGTGTAATGCCCCCTTGGAATTGGATCTTTATTTTGCGATCCCCAACCAACTATGTATATTTAAACTTGTTAAATGGACCGGAATAAGCTCAGATAGGGATTGCACTAAGGTAGATGTGTAACAATATATAAACATTTAAATGGTCGAGTTTAAAGGAAATGTTACACAAGTACAATCGACGGTGCACCAATGAATGGTCCTTGGGAATACCAACACACATTCCCCCCCGGGGCTCGAATCGTGTGTCTTTAGTTCACTGACTTCCTCTCTACATTCACTCGCCCTGGGTTTCAGAATTTTTGAGGGGCATCTGATTCTCACTACTCATATGTTTATTAGTTACAGTCCCTCTACTTAAAGCTGCACCTAGCGTCCCTCTCATTTTTTCTCCAACTCGTTTCTCCCTTTTTGTGACCTATCCTGCGCTCACCTTTTATGTTCAGTAGCGTTCTGGCTCAATAAACTCTTATTTTCTGGCCTCGGATCCTCTCCAGAGCTCCCGAAGGCTTTGAACTGAATAATTTGACTTTGTTTTTGCAAGTGTTGATTGGATAAAAAAACAACGACGCCAGCAGGATTCGAACCTGCGCCCTCAAAGAGGAACAGATTTCTAATCTGTCGCTGTAACCACTTAGCTATAGCGCCTTTGAGATAAATCCTTGTATTGGTCACATAGCATCTTGGACTTTTAAGTTAATCTAAACTACCATTAATTCGATCTTTGGTGACTGAGCGTGATGAGCAATAAAACGTACAAGTATACCATTTTCCCCGGGCTATATATATCAATATCCAGACTTAGATAAGACTAGCGAATGAGAGCCGCAAGTACAACCCCAGCCCCAGAAATCATCGCAACAAGGACATATATGCCTGGTACCAGCTTCCCAAACCCTTCCGCCGCATTCACTGACCCGAAACTGGTGCTGCCCATCTTAGCCCTTTCTTTCCCGGAAATACCATTAGAGGTCTCGAGGACCTCGGGATCTACAGTGATCGTATTGATAGCTTTTGTATATGCAGAGGTTTCGAAAGTGACCGACGGGGCATCCTCCGTTGTGCTTGTAGGTTCTGTGAAGAATACGAGGGCGAACCCGGGTGCTTTAACGGGGATGGCACAAACGTTTGTCGCTTGGTCGCAGTCTACTGTTACTATGTTGAGGTCGCCTTTCAGCCGGCCGTCTACTTCGAATTTGTTCCCAAAGGTCTTATGATTAAGGGTTAATGGTTACCATACACGACCGGATTGAAATGGAGGTACCATACCTGATTAGCCCATGTCAGGTTAGTCTTGACAGAAACCGACGTCGCATCGAAATATCTTTTAGGGATAGGGTTTAGCGCTTAGAAGATGTGACGAGAGGAAGAAATCTTACTTGACTTTGACCTGAAGGGGAACCTTACCTCCATCGATTGTGATCTTTGGCTTGATAGCATAAGCTCCGGTTGGATCGTCATTATAGTTGAATAGCGCCACTCTTGCCAGTGCACCGTTCTCATAGATCGAATATGAAGGTGTAAACTCGCGATCGCCCGTGGTGTCGACAATCTGAGAAGTGTTCGATTTACCGAAGGCTTCTGCCATAATGAGCGTTGAATAAAAGATTGAACCAACAGTCCATTGGTTGAAAGCAGTTTGATTAGTGGGTGGGGCTATAGAGCACGGTGAGTAAACCGGTGCGGGTAATAGCCCAAGAGACTTTACCAGTAAATGGCTAAAAACAAGGGTTAGAAGTAGCGTAATACAATTTGCGAAGGTACTTACATTATAGTAAACATTCTGTCCTCCAATGTGCAACAAGGCACCAGAGAAATTAGTGGCTGCCATCGTGAAACCGTAGTCAAGGGCCCACAACGCCGCACCAAAGCTATCTGAGATTCCTGGGAGCCCACCACAAGTAGCGGAATTCGTTTCAAACATGATGAATGGTTTTCCTAACTGTCGAGCAAGATTGCTAGTGTTCCTGTATTTCCTCACCAAGTTTAGACCCGCGTTATGGGTCAAAAACTCATGGAATGTTTCCTGGGGGTCCACGTAGGAGCCAACTTTGAATCGCACGAAGCAATTGTTACTGGGATAACTATGGTGGGGGAGTTTAGCATGGGTTATCGAAATGAATTAGGATGCGAGCTTACTTTTCCATTGTGATAGCGTAGAGCTTGTCGGCGAACGACTCGAGATATGGGGTGTCCACCAAAACCTTTTCAGGCATCCACGGACCTGAGGCCAAACTCGGCCCTATGAGCATATTTTTGACAGGGATATTCGA
Organism: Collybia nuda; assembly: GCA_015584075.1. Classification (NCBI taxonomy): domain Eukaryota; kingdom Fungi; phylum Basidiomycota; class Agaricomycetes; order Agaricales; family Clitocybaceae; genus Collybia; species Collybia nuda. Next base: position 36,948 of record MU150338.1, read on the forward strand.
GTTGGCGTCCATGGCAGTCACTAAATCGTGAAATTCGCCATAGTAATCCATTTCAGTATAGTTAGTAGGGCGATGGTCGTGACCAGGCCTAGGGATATCGTCAGAAAGGGGAGCTGGACTTGAATAGAATAATATTACGCAGAGTAGTAATCAGGTTCGTTTCCGGCTTGTAAACCGAGCAAATTATCACCAAGGATAGTTTGACCGTATTCCGCGATCTGAAGTTTCCAGTCCTTGGTATCGATGAACGGGATACCTTGTAAGGGAAATAGGTTGGGAACAGAAGAATATGCGGCTCGAGTTCTGCTGCGACTAACCGAGGTACCATTTTACGTTCACGAGAGATGAGATGTTCGCCATCATATAGAACAGATCAACTGTGTAGGTGACGCCAGGCGTAAATGTCTTGTGGCAACAGGGTAAATTTCAAGTAGTCCCACATAATCATATTTGACTTGCCGGGTTACTAGGGTCAGAATGATCTTTATCCAGCGAATGACCGTTGTCAATATGATCCACCATATGAGCGAAATCCTGAGTATTTCCACCCAGTCGAATATTTATGTGTCCAGCACGCTGTTGCAGGTTCGCCATCAAGTTCAAGAACGGTACCTGAATATGGGAGCTACACCCGAGTCAGACATAGAACCACAAGAAAAGCACAACCTAAACTAACGAATTTTTCCCAACTAAGGGTTGATAGCGCAAAGTCAGCCCACATATCCATGCCAAAATCTCAAACGCGTCTTACTGATTTGGGTAATCACGGACATTTCGATAGAAAAGCCGAAGAAGGCACCCATATGGTGTACAATCGATAAATCCTGTACATTCGCGCCATTGGCGGGTAAATTTAGTGTAAAGTCGGTCGGTGGCGCAGGTTGAGGGAGTGCAGGGGGCTTCAAGATCGTTTCGTCGTACGCCGCGAGGAGTGGTGGAGGTGCTGGTGTTCCAGTCGCACCCGCCTCAGGCGCGTCCGGGGTCCTAGTCTGTCCCAAGGGTATCTGTCCATACACGGTAACCTTCGCCGCTACGACACACAACGTCGAGAACAGCCATAACGAGCGTACAAGCATCACCGCTTGGTGGGGAGGAAAAATAGAGAGAAGAAAGTGGGGAAAATTTGAACTAGGACCATTCGTCCACCGACAACGGATACTTCTAGCCGATCTGGAATTTGCCAAGAGATATCCGTGAGGGTGTCTGGTGACCCGAAATCAGTTGTTCCTTGCGGGGTTTTCCCTGGTTTTCCCAACTGTGGTTTCACCGCGTCCTGGAGATCATCACTGTCATGTGTAACCGGCGCAGTTAATTGATTCCAATGGTCGTTTAGTTCTCGAGCGCGTGCAATAGATCCAGGATAAGCGGGGAAAAAGGGCTTGGCCGGGATCTATAAATAGATATTTGAGATATCGTTTTGTTATTTATAAGCATTTCAGGGAGGAACAGGCACAGTAGATATGTGGATAGCCGTGGTAGGAGGCGAGCATCGACATTCGGGCAGGAGTCGTGCTGGAAATTGTGGTTGATCAAAGATGAGCGGCTCTTTTTGACCGATGTTGGAAATTTATTCGTTTTATCCTGCAGATTTGTAACAACCAGAAATCTTATGTTTTAACCGGCTAACTCCTGCAATATGATCAAAAACACAACTCTTAGATCCATTCGGCAAACCATGGTATAGGATCATACTACTTCTTCACCAGTAAGCCAACACGATCATAAACACTTCCAGCCCGCTTCGTGCCATATTTCAAAGATTCCTGACATTTTTAACTGCTGTAAAAGCTATAGTCGAAGATACCGTACCAACGAAAGGATAATACCCATTAACCCACGAATCATCGAAGAAACGGGGCCATACCGAGGCCGTACCGAGGCCAGGCGTAAACCTGGATCATCGTGAAATAGGAGGCTATGATGAGGCTGTGCGCAGGGTCCAAATACAATCCGCGGCAGACCACGGACAAAATCCATCGATGGAGCCAAGTCCACTCAAGCCCATAAAACCTACCCCACACAAACCCCCAACCCACCCCACACACACTCCCGCAACACATTTCATCCCACTATGCCCATAACACACCCTTGGACTTTAACGCCTCACACAGCCCCCTTCCCCGGCCCAAGTTTCCTCGCAACATGGCTAGCAAAACTTTCAAACAGTGCCCGGTCAAATCCATATACCCACCGCACTTCCAGTCCGCCTCCTCCCTCCCTTGTCCAGGTAATGCTGCATACTAGTGCTGAGGACGTGATATCAATGTAGGCTTCATGGGATAGAGATGGGGCTGTTTCATGAAGAGCTGTAACGGGGATCAGGGTCCTACCCGAGGCAAGGTTTTGAACTGAAATTGAGGAAAGGGTCAAGGTGGGTGTGGGGGTAGGCGCGAGTGTGGGCAAGTGGGCTCCTAGAGTCGAGGTGCCGCCATCGTAGCTGTCGGTGTTCTGAAACCCTTCAGGCCCAGGCTTACCGAATCCCGACTCGGATCCAGAATGTGCCTGCATCTTCATCTTCCGTTCCCGGCGAGCGCTCCGGGACCATGTATCGCCCATGGCGCTCATGAACAGGCACGGGCCACGACTGGAAATAGGAGTACCGGGGTTTGTGTCGCCTTGGGTACACTGGACATCACCCTCATCTTCTGTACCAACGGCCCGGACCCGGCCCTGGACCCAAACGCGGACACCATCGATAGTCTGAAGAATTTCCTGCAACTGCTCGAGGTCGAGATTGGAGAGATCGAGGTGATGAAATTGGAGTGCGTTACGTGAGGGCATAAGCCGCTGGAGGGTTGGGTTTGGGTTTTGGATGCGGGATATGCTCTGGCAAAAGGTTAGTGTTGAGGTTAGAGAGTAGAAAGAGGGAGAAGAGAAAGGAAGGGCAAAGGCGGAACGAGAGAAAAGAGAGCGATGAGGAACGAGAGAATGAGAATGAATGAAACAGAAGAGGAATGAGGGAGAAATAGGGAGGAAGGGGAGGAGATGGAAATAAGGTGATGAGGGAAAGAGGGAGCGGAGAAAGGAGGAAGGACAGGAGAAGCGAGACAAGGGGTTGGAAAACAGAAAATACCAAAAAGAACACTTACATCAGGCAACCTAAACCCACCACATGACCACCCAACTGCCCAGCGACGCGTCTGGCCCTGCACGAATTCCGTTATGGCGTAGTTGGATATCTATGTATGGTGGCATGAGAATGCGATCCGAGGAGAATAGGAAGAAACATACCCCACAAGCCCCCAACTCCTTTACAACCTCCACCACAGATCCCATCTTGCCCAACATCGACGTGTACCACCTCACCGGCCTTGTTCTTTCACCAATGCCACTCTCGCTAACCCGCCTCCGCTTCCCGAACCTACCATACAACACCATATCATCTGATCAGTCACCCAACCCCGACCCCAGAGAAAAATACGGATACTCACCTTACGCTCGGTCCTGGACCGTCTAAATGTCGTTTTCCAGGCGATGAAGAAAACTCTCGGTCGTTTCTCCTGCCTGAGGTGGGCTTTCCCTCGTTCGGGAGCGATTTTTCCAAATGCCCTCCATTCCAAGACTCAAGGAGTGTGACGCCTCCACCAACGCTCTCCTTAACCATGCGCCCAACGAACTGGGCCTCCCCACCAGGAGTAATCATCTCGACTGGGGCGCCGGTGCAGACCTAGTTAAGAGGTGAGTTCAAGAGTTAAATCGAAGGTTAGAGGGGAGGGGGAGGGGCGTAGAGTGGGAAAGGGCTGATGATGGGTTGCATTGAGGGTTTCGGGTTAGGGAGGTGAGGATTAGGGTTGGGTTGAATGTAGAAGTGGAGAGGGATAAATGGTGAGAAGGATGTTGGTTGTAGGCAAGATGATACAGGGGAAAAGGGAACGGTGAGGGGGGAAAAAGAGACGCACCCCAAGTGGCCCACCCTCTTTCATCGCAGAACTCGCCTCCACCTCTTCGACGCTCCCGTAGAATGGAGGGTTGCACATCGTAAATTCAATCTGTGGCCGAGTCCGTGTGTTCGGGTCAGGGTCCAACTGTTGAAGTTGTTGAAGTGGCGGTAGCTTATGATATATATTCACATTTTGTGGTTCGTGTTGGCCGAAAAGATGGTCGAAATTAAATGAGGGCAGTGTCTTTGGTTCACGGTGTGGTTGGCCAGAAGGTAGTTTTCGGTCGTTGACTCCCTCACTCATGTCACCGACTATGTGCGCGTTGATACGCCCCATTTCTGCTTCCTCGTCACCAACTTTCACAACATGAATTCTCTTTTCCAGCCCATTTTTCTGAACATTAGCGCATGCATACTTATAAGACTCAAAATCGAGTTCTTTTATAAAATAAATAAGCATATGATCCGATAAAGAACCTGGACTCACCAGTAGCTAAGAACTGCCACTTAGGCTCGAGGCTACATGCAAGAAGGGGGTATATCGCGGATGCTCCAGTCCCACTAACGACTCAGCACCGTTGAACACGTAAAATTGAGTAGAGTAAAGTAAAACGTACATATCCACACCACATACCCCAACCCCTTCCCCGCCCCCCAAAGCCCCTAAAACCCCTTCATACGCCATCACTATATCCTGAATCCACAATACATAGTTCAACCTATAATTTCAAACCCCAGAAGCTCAAAATCAACTCAAATTCGCCCCATTGGACGATACGACGAAACATACCTATTCGGCACCTACCCCAGAACCCCAATCAGCATTTGATCTTCGCGATGTTTGGGGAAGGAGGGGCATACGGGTGGGCATAGTCGGTTTGGAGGAAGGTCGATTGTGAGGTTAAAGTCTCGGTGTAGGAGTGCTTGGGTCAGTGCTCTGGTTGGTCGCGTCAGAAATTAGAAGGGGGTGATTGATTCCTTCGAAGAGACCTTTGGGCTGCATCATCTTGGAAATCAAGAGTGTTCCCTGTCAGACTAGATACGATGAAGTGATTAGCAAGTTTGTGGAATACGGAGTGTTGGTAAACAAAAAATTGGATAATTGGACCCTGAGAGTGAGAAAATGGGAGAAGAAACTTACTATGGTTGGATATCCGGATAGTCTCGAGCCAGAAGGGTGAAATTGGGTGTATGTTGGTATGGGTTACGTGGATGCATAACACAGAAAGTCCTGATTCTAGATTTGTGGAGGTAGTCAATGTCATGGTCGAAAAACTGATTTCATAAGAACTAAATACAACTAAATCAAAACAAAATAAATCTTTTCACATTATCTCTTATCGACGCCAGCAGGATTTGAACCTGCGCCCTCAAAGAGGAACAGATAGAAAAGTGATTCGAATCTGTCGCCGTAACCACTTGGCTATAGCGCCCTACCTTCTATATCCTCCCAGCCTCCGTCGACCGTCCGGCTATAATCGGCCGTAATGTCGCCAAAACGTAGACCCTTTGGGCCTTTTTCCCTTCCCCAACATTGCCCTTTAACAAAATGGCTTCAAACCTTCCAATTTGGCCGTAAATTAGGCGCATATCATCTTTGAGCACCGGCCTGGACGAATACTTAGCAGCTTGTCTTCGTTGTGGACCCCTGGACGTCCCGGTCGGACAACTAGGCGCTTGGAGGCCCTAGGACCTCAGGTACTCGAATTTGGATCAACCCTTCACTGATTATGGCAACCTCACAATCCAATAGAGGTCGGAGATCCGTATTTGACTATAAAACAACATGGCTGTGTTGGTTCGGAGCCTTTCGCCATTCGTTCCGCCGCTGCCGACCTCGATTTCATGACAAACGCATCAGTTGTATTCGCAACTTCGTTCCATCTTTACCTCTAATTATAGGCATTATTTCTCCCCGTTTCTAAATCTTGGAACGACGAGAAATGAACGTAAATCTTTGATTGCTGGCCCGAACAACGAATAGCCTCTCTTTGCTGTGGATTCTGGTCATCTCAGTCGCGCAGTCGGCGTTGACCATCGCATCACGACTCAGGTAGTAAAGGTCGAAGATCTGCATACGTGGCGATACTTACTTAATACTGGTGTGTCCGCGGCCTCGCAAACATGCCTTACTTCTTACCTCTGGTCGATGTCATTCCAGACCTACAAAATTATTAGACAGATAGTAGACAGCGATTCACAGCACTATCGTGTGGTCCTAATCACAGCCCCCATCGAAAAACATAAACATAACCTAGGATGAAGACTTTCTACGTACCGCAGCCCCCACCTGGCTCTAGTCTCCGAGTCCTCGGATCACGGATTAACTAAAATTGGAGATGTCGGCAGGCATCGCCACTTGTTGACTGTTAATCACGGCCGACCCACTTACTCCAAGAAAGCCTGTCTTCGTAAAATGCTTGAGAAGCTACAGAAGAAGGCGGCCATTTCCGTCCAGAGCTTTCTAGTGTTTAGCCCGTATCTGTCGGCTCAAGACTTCCTAACAAACAACTTTCATCTATCCACTTGACCTCCATTCGAAACCTATCGCAAGTAATTGTCGAAGAATTGTTTAAGCGCCATGGAATCAGCATCATGTTTATGTATGCACTGGCTGCCACGACGTGGTGCTCGAAGCTTCACATATATTACCTGTAGCTTTGATTAATCTCCCCAGTGATGGTCTTTTCATCACGAAAACAAAGATCCATATACAGCCCCGTTCCTATTTTCATAACTTGCCCAATTCTAACCTCAATTTCAACCCCGAAATTAACCAAAACTCGGTACATTTCCTCGAATATTGGTAATTGGCAGCTTATCTTCCCTTTTGATAGCGAACAGACGATGGGAAATGTCAAGGAACGACAAGCGCCCCCCGACTATGTCAAGCCCGCCTAGCTCTACACCTTTTTACCTATAAGTGAGTATTTTTGGGCCTAACGAATACCAACCATCACGCACGATGCGACGTCGAGCAGGTAAGCGATGATGAAGCCTATCGCCCCAGCAGCCTATACCGTGAAAACACATGTCTAATCTAAGGCGCCTTTTCACAGATCGTATGTTGTATCCGACCTCAACCGATAATTTCTGAATTATCGACTAAGTAAAATTAGATACATTGTTGGGCACTGCCATTTGTTTGGTTATTGATCACATTTAACCCACCTCCGCAGGCCCATCGCGAAATCTACCCATTCAAGAGTTCTGAAAGTCGTCAGACTGCCCAATAAAACGTGTGGCAGTATCCCTCACCTCCTCTGGATGGACACCCCGTATCTGTCAGTTCACAGTTTCTATCCCACTTCACCTCTATTGAAGACCATTGGGAACCATTAATGAAGAACTACTTAAGGGACGTGGGGCCGGATTAAAACCAATCCCATAGCCTTCTGATTTATCAAGAACAGGTACAGGTTTTCAAATCCGAACGTCCCGCACCTCATGATGTTCACTCCACACATGGCGTGCCACGGTTTCATGTCAGATACGTCCGATACACTCAGCTTCTATTCCACTTACATTTGGTCGATATGACATTTCGAAACCATCGAGAGATTTGGACACAACCCCAGGGGAACAACTACTTAGGCCCCGGCGCTAAACGCTGTACCACGATGCAGGGATCAAAGAAATGGCTGAGGAACGATGTTATAGCGTCTACTCAAGATGAATGCCTTAGTGGTCATCCCATTATGGTTAGCGTGCGATCTCGTACTGGCTATGTAGGCAGGGTTCTACTTCCACGCCATTTCGTCTATAGTAGGAAACCATCAAATCTCAATTCAACTCGCCACGGCGAGTTCGGCAACAACATATCAGCAAGACGAATAAACCGCAGCAACAGGATAATGTGTTACCTGCACAGGCTGTCCCAGACCCATTCTTTTCGGATTACTCTTCTGCGTCCATCGACTACCATGAATCAGGCCCAGATCCTCGTATATTGCGGCTCGCCGCCGCTACTTCTGTCGCTTCACAGCCATAACCTGCTCGCTCACTCCAGTATTTTTAGCATAACTTCTTACAACTCCGGAATCTTGCAGACTACCAAATAATGCATATATCATCTCCAAGGATGGTATTTAACAGGTGATTACAGTATAGCTCATGTAGCACGAAAACTGGGTGCTAAAAGAACAACATCATACCAAAATCACCAATCTCGACGAATGGGCAAGGAAGTGGCAGTATCCGTTCGGGCCACATCTATGGTTCTACGGTCCCTCAATTACACCAATTCTGTTCGGCCCCTGCGCTAATTTCCCACTTTATCTCTACGCGGATATCTTATCGTCGCATCTTCATCCCGCATTCGTTGACTTACGGCCCCACATCAATCACCTTTCACTCTACCTGTATCCGAAACTGTCAAACCCTACTAGTGAGGAGGCTAGTAAGGCGCCAAAAGGCTAATGGTGTACCACAATCTCAAGGACGAAGAACAGATCGAAGGAAGATGTAGTAGTATCCGCTCGGCACGCCCCATTGCCCATTCCATGTTCATTCTCATAACCAGATTCCAAATAGAATCTACGCAGCTCCCTCCATCATATGTCTCCTCAATGAAAAAATCGTCGATTCTACATACAGGCAGTCGGCAAGAGGAATGACGTTGTAACCACAAGGCTTACCCCCACTTGGGCATCAGGATAATGTTCCTTTTACACCGTCCCCCTTCATCTAATCATCCTACAGAATATTGTTTAATTGGCATCAAACACACCAGTGCTCCTGATCCCTGAACGCCTTAGCTGAAATCGCGATATCGCCCCGCAATCTATTTCTGCCCAGATCATCATCTTGAATCCTATTTCTTGTACTAGGTCGATTCTCCAGCTTACCTTAATTCGTGGTGGGTCCTACATACCCCACGCAGCCTGCCGCTCCACATCTATCAGCGGATCCCAAAGTAATTATATCGCCGATGCCAATGAAGTCATAATGTCATACTTCGACCAATTACTATGATTCTTGCCGCCATCCTCACAGGTACGTATTCTAGACCGTTTGAACGCCAAAACCGGCGCAAAGAAATTCTTCCGGTTCATCAGATTTCCTGGAACGGATTCCGGCCATCCGACAGGACCTCACGGGCACATGGTGTAGTTGGTTATCACGCCCGCTTAGCATTTCATTGTGCATTGCGGGCGGTCCCCGGTTCAATTCCGGGTGTGTCCATGCAGGAAATCTCAATACTCTTTTTAAACCGAAAGACAAAATACTTCACTAAGGTTTCGGTACTTAACTTTGGCCTCAACTGCATTTTTAAAATCTATGCAGGTCAGTTAAACCTCGTGGTTTTTTCTGAACTGCTCATTCTTGCTGTGGCAGAAGGTTCGTAATTTTTTTCGCAAATAATACCAGCCAGATAGGCTTAGGCCCTTCAATCTTTTCGCGAATATAATCATAGTACGTACATTAGCGAAATACCCTCATTACCCCACCGAAATCAGTGCAGCTCTCAGAAAGGAGGCATTCAGAAAATGTTAATACGTCATTGGATGATGTCCATGGAATAACGAATTATTTAGGCACGTAACAGCTTACACTCTTCTATAATTTACGGCTTAGGGCACGCGAATCCGGTCCACGCGACGCTCAAGTTCGAGATTAATCCGCACTCTAGAAGCACCACTTCATCAAGCGAGGACGCGAGAATCTCTTCTTGTTGACTATGACACCATCGATAAGCCTTCACAGCCAGTGCCATCATTTCCACCTCTTCTAAAGAGACTGCTTTCATACAGGCAAGGATGCCACTCGACTCAGAGCGGTGGAGCATTTCCTTAACAGCAGTAACTCGTCTAAATCGAATGCTCCAGGAACCGCGGGAACGCCACCATCATGGCGTTTAGATGGATTACTACGCCTGACTTGCTGGATTAGAACTGGATTACAGGGGAGTGGAGCGGTAGGTTTCTGGTACTCCAAAGGGCTACATTTCGCACCTTCGGAGCCGCCCCTTTCGCTCTATCCGCATCATCTCCATTTCACTGACCGGCTTATATACACCCCCCCAACGTAGGGTTTCTGCACTACCTCAGGCCCTCTACTGTTCCCTTATACAATGCACGCAACTGGAATTTTCTTTTTCTTTTATCTGGCCTTTCTTGCGCCCGCAATATGGGCAGCGTGCCCCACCTGCCCGAAGAAAATACCAGGGGGCAGGAAGGGCGAGTGTATATTAATCTCCCAGACCAGTGGATTTTGCTCGTATGTCACAAAATTTTGCCGTTACCCGCCGAGCCTGGACGAAGCGCTAACCTGCCCTACAGTTATTACTCCCCGGGTTTCCAATTCGTGTGTAACTACTATGTCAGTTCCGGTGTTTCGTATTATCCTTTGGTTACCCGCGCGGACCTGTGTCGCTAACACTAGCTTCGCTGGGGTTCCTTGGGGTTATGATTAGATCGACTGATATGCCAACCCTCTTTTCTATAGTTTACTGGGGAGTTGAGCGAAGCCGTTCCTGATGCATACCCGATTTGCTTGAAACGAGTACCCCGGACGGAGGAGGGGTGCAAATTTTACAAGGTCGGGGGGATCGTTGATTGATATCCAATGCCGACCACTTTGGCAAAGAGCAAGCGAGTGTACATGAGCATCCAGAATGTGCGTGTATAGTTATTGAATCAACATAGTTTGGACTTGGGGATTTCATACTGCTCAAAGGCATCACCAGGTTTTAAAAAATCGTATTCCGGCCAACAGTGCCGTTTCCAATCTCCAATTTTAAGCGACGCCAGCAGGATTTGAACCTGCGCCCTCAAAGAGGAACAGATTTCTAATCTGTCGCCGTAACCACTTGGCTATAGCGCCGTGTGTTGTTCCCTTTTATGGACGATTCTGACATTAGCTGTCGGATTTCCGGTCAAAAGTATTTATTCGGTCATGTCAGACGAGGAGGAGGTAAAGGTAATGTTAAGGTCAAGGAGGAAACACCGGGGATAAGTCACATATTGATAAGAAGCGGGTCGTTTTCAACGGCGCTATAGCCAAGTGGTTACGGCGACAGATTTGAATATCTCATTATCTGTTCCTCTTTGAGGGCGTAGGTTCAAATCCTGCTGGCGTCGCTCTATTTTGTGGCATATTTGTTTTTGGCCAAATCCTTACTACGGTGGGGAACTGGCATATGATCTTTCACAAAAAAAAACATGAAGCTGTGTTGTATGGTTCGCCATATAGCTAGTGGAAGAAGAGGTGGAGGCACAATGGTGAATTTTTCATTCGTTATTAGCATTATCCTTGAACCATGCGGATTAAATGTATAACATCCCAGTTGAACATCAGGTGGTTGCACTCGTGACCTTCGATTACGTTCACCCCATCTCTATCGGATACTAGTGAGGGTTGGGCAAGGGAACGTTGTCTACACCCATATGGGTCATTCTCGGCCTATGTCAAGTTGAGTTCCAAATGAAGTAGGATAGATACTTTCGCATACAATAGCGTCTGGTGTATCTTTAGCGTCAAAATGACTCACTCTATCCTGTTCATCTACTGTAAATAACGTACCCACTGAGGTTCCACTCGCAGTGACGGTTGGGCGCTTATATTTTCGGGAGCCGAATGCAAAATCAAATTCATCGGATAATGCCACGTGTTCTTGTACTTGCATTTTTACTTGTCTTGTAACACCGCAGGTCCGCAGCGAACCAGTGCTCTCATCCCACGATGTTACAGCTTTTTATCTCCCAACTGAGGTCTAGTATTCACATCTCGCTATGCTCTTCGAGTTGATTCCGAAAATATTTGATGCCTCCAACGAAAAGGAGAGCCGGGCGTTCTGGGAGTGTTCTTGGAGAATCTTATACTTACATGCATACCCAGACAATGACGAGGATGTCCAAGATTCGCTGAGTTGTACTCAAGGTTCTAGAATAACCTTCGAGAAGTCGTTGTCGCTATTTATGCCATGCACGGCCCCTTTCCCAACGACTTAGTTTCTTCTTCTACTGGGCCAGGGCCACATACAGCCGCTCAGAAACGTTAGGAGAATTGGTAATGGTAAGTCACAAATAACTCGCCCTCTCCATCCTGTGCACGATGTCGTTGATTGACTCCTGGATCTGGGCGCTAATCGATCGGAAGGGGAATGCGTCGACCTGCAGGCCATCAATGTGAACTTCAGCGAATTAGATTAGGCAGTGTATTATGGGGTAATGTCAGGTTTATGTTGTACATCTGGAGATCTAAATACGGTGTTTGGCACATCTAGTCCCAAAACCGGCATGAGCCATCAGATAATCATACATGCAGGGCACGCCCACAACCCAACACAAGAACAAACCCTACTGGTATACCCACCAGCACGGAAAAACATTCCCTCAACGTTTTCACCCTCTACCAATTCTCTATCCTTCAAATGACTGAAGTAAGCGTCCACATGCCATACGAACCGGCGGGGTACGTGCACAAACACGTATTTTACGACCAACAATCTCACAAATCCCAAATTAGCCACCCTGACCAACATGTCGATCTTAATGATCAGTACCAAAAATTTTTTGCAGATGTGATCCAGCTGCATTTGTTCGACGAGAATGAATTTTCCGAGGACCTTCTAGGATTTGACGATGGTACTATCAAGCCTCTACCGGCGAATCTGGATCGCCACCGGTGCTCATCCACCAGTGCCACCAACTCAAGAGAAGATCCGTCCTTCTTGCACAACGTGGAGAGATCACTGCTCATGTCTAACGCGCCTGGCCACGGTTTCACATTTGAATTTGATACTGGCTGCGAAATCCAGCCCAATTATGGATTATACCCCGAAGCGCTGTTACAGGACTCCCGCCATGAGCTTTCAACACTGAAGCCTCCTAATAATGGCAATTATGACTCCGAAATGCGTACTCCCGCCCTATCGACACCTTCGTCAACATTGTCAGATACCTCATCACTTCCCACCGAAACACCGCTACCACCACCGATCCAGTCCTATTCGCCTATTTTGTACGACGCGTCAATTGATAACTTTTCATATACCCACTTCGCTGGATATAACAATCTTCACTACAACTCATTGTATAACAGCCCATTTGGAGGAGCGACGGTATCCCCCAAGGATCTACTGAAAGGCGGCTGGGAATCTTCGGATTTGTGTTACAACTATACACTTCCAGGTGACCACAACTACAATTCTCCTTCTCCTTCAACCTTGACTGTTCCCTTACCTCAACACGCGCAACCCGACCCTATAGATTATTCTGCCCCCACTAGAGTATCCATACCCTCGACTCACTTCCAGGACGGCACTGTGACTATTAGTCAGACGAGCGGCCATACACAACATCCTACCATTAAATCCTTAACTACTAGAAGTCGTCTTAGAAGCAACACCAGGTCCCCCAGCATCGCAGCTGCTAAGGTCCACTCTGATTCAGCGTCAAACTTGCGGATGTCTATTCCTCTACCATCTCAACCTAGCCACAGCACTGGAATACGTCGTGAGACGACATATTCCCGTTTACAAGGGCTAATTACTGCACGACCATCTTTGTCGCCCGGAAAGCGCTGCCGAATAATGATCGTGAGCGACGAGGAAGAAGACGACGAAGACTGGGTCTTGTCCAATATCCCGGAACGCAATCTAAAGAAGCACCGAAAATCGACTGCGCGTAAATCCAATCACCGGTTCTTCTGCAGCTGGCCAGGTTGCAGGGCTGGCTTTACACGCCTTTATGACCAAGCACGACACGAAGTTAAACATACTGGAGGTGGCAAAGAAGAATGTCGTGTTTGCGGGGAGGAATTATCCAGAAAAGACTCACTTAATAGGCACATGGCGAAAAAGCACAAGGACATGGACCATATTGTGGAGTCTGACCAAGATCTAGAGGATAGTGACTGAAATTTGTGTCGGCGTCAGCTCTGGAAGCGTCGCCACGCCACCCTTTTTTCAAGTGTGTGGCTTACTTCAAATGCCGTTTTGTTCCACCTTTCATTACCATTACATTACGGACATCTCCAATTTTCCTTCACTTATCCCTCCACGCATTATCATCTTCAAGGGACTTTTACTAATGCACGCACATTTTGTACATTTTGGGACAATTTAGTTTGATGACCTGAAGCTTCCTAGCGATGGATTTAGGCAGAAATTATTTTGGTGAAAAGTCCTTCGGTATCGGTAACAACTTATAGAAAACATGGACTTAATGGAAATCTTATGAGAATCTGATTGCGTAGGGCGTCGATAAGTAGCTCTGATCGCGTTCTGCTCTTCCGAATAAAACTCGGCAGGAGCCGGCCGGCTTGTTGCGTAAAGATCACCAATGCATCAGGGTTCACTTTTATACAACTATGGTAAACTCCATGACCACAGTTTCTCTACTTCGCCCAGATTCGCTGGAGATATGGTAAGCAACGTATTTTTCTTCTGATATAATACTCTTTTTCACTCTGTAAAGATATTTTCGACCTAAACAACCACCATGAGTCCACCTTCAACTAGTCTGGTTTAGGGCAAAAAGCCCCATGCTCAACCGAGTCAACTCAAACTCGCCAGGTTTGTGCGCGGTACCAATCGACGGATTCTTAATCCACTTTTATGGAAATAAAGTATCACCAGGTTCTCGTTCTCGTCATTCTCTGTTTCCGACAGGTCTGGAAGCACTTTGTCTTCTTTTCGGAGAAGCCTACTGTGGGATCAATCTAACAACATCACACACGCCACAAACCTCATCACCTCCACTCCTACTCTCGTATTGAGCGTTGGCCCACCAATAGGCCACTCAATGGACCTGGGAAACCGTGTTTCCTCTAAGGTTCAACATCCAATGTAGACTACTCCACAATTCGACCGCACCATCGACTTGTGACCCTTCATTATGTCCTCGGCAGGTGTGCGACATAATCTATATATTCCGCGCACGTTCGCCCGTCTATCTCTGCCCATCAGATTCTTTTTAACAGGTCCGCTCTTCTAAGTTCCAGATACGATAAGTAATGGTTGTGGTGGGGCATACACATGCGGGCTTTTTGGGGCCTGCTGTGAGCCGGTCATGTCATTGAAGGTCCGAATTCAAAGTGTTTCGTTGATTTTCGCGTATGTATTTATTTCCTTAATATCTTCATGACATTGACTGGACCCAATTGGTCCCTGCAGCTGTGGAACCGCCTTGTTTTCAGATGGTATGTTCTTCCAATCATTAGGCAGATGTTGCTAAACCTGATTCTGACTCCTTAGGCTATGCAAATCTCGTCATTGGGAGCGGTGCGTTTTGTCGAGACTCACGATTTCATCCTAAAATACCAGTCTTTTTAGTAAACACTCGTCAGTGAACCCCGCCCCAATCTCCCTTTCCTCCCTACCAATTCATCACTGCAGTCTTGACCCGAATATACGGGAAGGATGCTCTGGCACACCGCAACCACAGCACGGTTCTTACCAGTGTCGGTTTCGCTGGATTTATAGTCGGTATGGTGTCGTTTGGTAAGGGAACCAGTTCCACTCCAAAATTCCGTATTTAAAGGCTGATAAAACATGTTGCAGGCTACCTCTCTGATAAAATAGGAAGGAAATTCGGGATGGTGAGCACGTCTGCCACATGTTCTGCATCGAAGGACCATGAAGTCCGTTCAGATGGTGGCCTCTGCGATCATCCTCGTATTCTCCGGCCTTTCCGCTGCCTCTTCAGGGGCCAAGGGTAGCGTCGATGGTTTGTTGAGTATGCTCAGTGCAATGCGGTATGTCAGAAGTATACACTCGGCTCAACCCTAATTAAAAACAAATTCCCTATGACTTAGTTTCCTCCTTGGCATCGGATTGGGCGCGGAATATCCCTGTGGCTCCGTGTCTGCCTCTGAGCAGTCAGAAGAACCCGGTATTAACAAGAGGGCCTGGCATCGTTGGCTCGTCCTCTCAACCAGTATGTTCTTCACAACACCGTTGTACGTGGCTGATGTTGTGTTTTTCGCAGATACTATGATCGTCACTGGCTTCGTCACGGCTTCTTTCATTCCCCTAGTTCTTCTTTGGATGTAAGTTCCTTTTTTGCTCTCCATTAATGTATTTCACAAGAACCAACAGCTTCGGTCCGAACCACCTCAATGCTGTTTGGCGCCTCTCCCTAGGTTTGGGCGTTGTCCCCGCATTTATTGTATTTCTCTGGCGCCTCAATATGGACGAGCCGATACGATACAAGAAGGACGCGATGAAGCGCGCACGAATACCGTACAAGTTGGTTTTAAGGAGGTATGGAAGGTCCTTGGCTGCTATCTCGATCGTGTGGTATGTCCTGTCGCACAGCATCTTGGCTTTTATTTTAACGCTGACTGACATTGCGGTTTTGTAGGCTTTTGTATGATATGATCATGTACGTCCTCTGGGTTTCTGTTGGTGCGCCTGGATATCCTAACTTTTTCCTCCTCTGTTTCCCAAAGATACCCGGTAAGAGTCCCGAGACGGTGTATTTATGAAACTCTGAGCTGGTAATCGCGCTAGTTTAACTTGTATTCGTCCACTATCATCAACAAGTAAGTCTAGAGCTCACCCCACTTGCTTCCTCGGTTTCTGACTTATTTTATAGCGTTACCGGCGGCACCACAGATCTTGTTGTTGTCTTCGGCTGGAACGTCGTCCTAAAGTAAGTTCAAACGGTTTTACCCTGAATATGTTCTTACCGTCAGATCTAACTGGCAGTTTATTCCATCTACCGGGTTCCACCCTTGGTGCTTTTGCAGTTGACTACCTAGGACCAAAGAACACATTGGTGCATTTCCCGTCCCTCGCGATGTAGTAAGGAAGTACCCTAACAGTGGGCGTAGATCATCGGCTTCATGGCCCAAGCCACCGTTTCTTTTTTCATGAGTGGATTCTTTGTAAAGTGGGTAATACCAAAATTCCTATCCTCATAGCCAAGGGTTACTAAGTGCCGGACAGCCTCACAAACCACATTGCGGGATTCGTCGTATGCTTCTCTTCTCCACATACTTAAACTTTTACTAACCCAAAATTTAACGAATCTCATGAACTAATTCAGGTTGTCTACGGAATATTCCTCTCTTCCCTCGCGTTCGGTCCAGGGAACTGCACGTTCGTCCTCGCGAGCAAGAGCAGCCCTACCGGTGTGCGTGGGCAGTATTTTGGTATAGCAGCTGCATCGGGGAAGTTGGGTGCGTTTATTGGGACGTGGAGTGCGTATCACCCTTTCTTTTACTTACTATATGTTGTGGAACACGAGTCTGATTGATTTGAGATAGTCTTTCCGCCTATGATTCAAGGTTGTAACCTTCATACTTCCAAGCCTCTCCAAAAGTATTAATGGTGGCGTTTGACGTAGCCTTTGGAGGATCAGGGACCGTACGAGGCAACACGGGCCCTTTCTGGGTTGGGGGCGGTGAGCATATTTTTGTGTGAGGACTCCTAGATCTCAATAAAGTAGATACCCAGGAATTGCGCTCCTCAGTGCGATTATCACGTTTTTCTTCGTCGATCCCTTAACACCCGGTGGGATGGCGCGCGAGGATCGTGAGGTGGGTAACTGAGCCCTCGCTTTGGCGCATTTCTCAATAGCGACTAAAATATGACAATTCCTGTTGTTTTACAGTTTCGGGAATATCTCGAAGCACACGGATATGATACGAGTCAAATGGGATTAGGAGGAATGCATAGTGACGATGCCGAGGCTGGTGGGGGCTTTCCAACGTTGGCGGACCACCAGGGGGAGGAGAAGACAGGGTCGCATGCGTCTTCAGAAAAGGTTGCGGTAGTGTGAAGCATTATGATTTTGCCTTGGCGTTTGGTTTTACCTGAGTTGGTAGGTTGGGCTCCCCGCTCGTCTGGACTTCCTTGACTTCCGGGGAGCAGAAGGCCTAGTTGTAGTGGACCAAGGATATATACTCCTCATGTGTTACTCGCGACGCTTCTTTTTTGGTCATTGCTCTTTATTCTGTGATCCACAACCGCCGGTGACCTTCGAGCATCACTCCCATATTCAGTCCCCACTGCTTCGGAAATACTAGGCGCTCCTGTTTTTAACGATATCATATCTTCTATGAGAGTAAATGGGCACCACTTAACACATAAGCGAGTCAGTCGGGTAAAAACCCAATCCGATAGCGACGGAAGCAAGGCGGTGTTGTGTTGTGTGAGAATGACTGGGTTTGGCGCGGCCAAGATACGCGTGATTTAATTTGGTCGTGTTAACATCACGTGATGGGAAAAGGAGCAACTCGAACCTCTATCGCTCCCGTGTCGGGTAAATCGGAAATATCACTCATCTTTTCCCTACAACTATACGACAAGCAATATCTGATTTTGCATGAAGAATCCAGTTTTTGGAGCCCATCGGCGGCGTTTTCAGACCTAGAAAGCACTGAAACTGAACAAGGGCCGCTAAAATTATGTCAACACTTGTTCTTGGATAAAATGCTGGGCTCTCTGGGCACTTCGAAAATTCAATTGTCCACGCTTGTCCTGGGATAAAACATACAGCGATAAATTTGAATCCGCAGTTCAGAATCACGATCGATGGCTCGTTGGAACCGTGAGTTCTCAGAATATCTAGCGGCACCCTTATCGATCGGCTTAGGGGGGAGGTTAGAGGGGAGTGGAGGAGAGGTGGCCTAAACATAACCTCATCTACGTCTAATGTCGGTTTCACTCATCCTTGCATGATGATCGACGATACGAGACGGATGCACGAGGAGCGCGGGGTGGGGTTACGAGAGAGATATGAATGGGTAGTGATGATGTCGCCGCCGAGCATTGCTTGGCGAGCCCAAGACGGACATTTGCATTTTACCTCGCGGGCGTGAATTTTTGCTAGGCATCATTCTCTTTTCTCTCTCCCCATCATGCTCCTCTCTGCGCTCTGGGGCCTTTGTATCCTCAATACCGCACGGGCCGTTACAGTTTACGGCCAAATACCACTCGGGCAGACGAGCACTGCATCTGGGCCCGAGGCCACGCAAAAGTCGCTCCTTGCTGCGTACGACGAGACGCTTTTAACGCCCCCACCACTCCCTAACGACAGGGCTCCAACTGCCTTCACCCTCAACTTACAAGCTAACAATGCAACTGTACCGAATTTATCGATTATGCAACACGGCTCGTTCTATGGGTTCTCGATTGAGATGTCGGTCATCACCCAGCTCAGTGAGTACCTCGAGTGCTTTGTTTGTCTCACCCGCTAACGATCGACTTGTAGTGGGAAAAAACTCGTTCGTATCCTTGTCGGTCGCTGGGAGTTTGTGGCTCACGTTATCGTAGATCTCATCTCCAAGTTCCTTTCCTGAACCTTCTGGGTAACATCCAACAACGAGCTGGAGGAGTACATATTCGACTTGGCGGAAACACGCAGGATTTCGCAGTGTATGTAGAGGAAATCGAGAACCACCACGCCTTAGACAAAGAGACCAAAGACGCTAAGAATCCCGTGCGTCCATTCGTCTCTTCATCGCAATGGCCATTGACCTACCTGCGTAACAGACACTAACGCCGGCCGTTCAATACACCAAGGACATGTTCTACATGGCATCGAACATATCCTCCCTCGTCAACGTCCGATGGTACCTCGGTACGCCGCCCCCACCTCACCTTATCCTATAGCCTTCCCACTCACATCTGACCCACTAGGCATCCCCTTTAATGACACCAACTGGCGCTTCCAAATCGCCGAATTCGGACAAGAGATCCTCGGGGACCATCTTCTAGGTCTCCAAGCCGGAAACGAGCCCGACTACTACCAACCGTACGCCTATTTCTCCTTTTTCGTTCCCCTATTCATGCCCGGCCGACCCCACTGACGCGTATACTTTCTTTGCAGGCACGGACACCGCCCGGAGGGTTACGATCCACAAGCCTACTTTGAAGAGTTTGCCGATCTCATCCGCGCCATGCAGGCCAATGATAGGATCACGAATAAAAACATGCTCATTGGGCCGAGTCTTGCCTCTGGCCCGTGGCAGCCCAAGGCCGTGTGGGATACGGGGTACTTGGACGCGTACGGGCAGTACTTGCATGCTATCACCATGGAACAGTACGTCCCCTACCCAGCTGTATGGCTTATTCCCCTGCTCATGGCTCCTCGCGAACAGCTACCCGAGTAACAACTGCTTCACACGATTCAACGTGGGGTCGTATGTCGACCCGCAAGAGACCTTCCATACATTTTTGAACCACGAAGCGGGGCTAAGCATGGTCCGGCCGTACCTCGAGACGAGTAACATGGCACGTGCACTTGGGAAGCCGTTTATCATGTTTGAGACAAATACCGCGACGTGTGGCGGGCTCCCCGGGATTTCGGATAGTTTTGGCGCGGCACTGTGGGCGTTGGATTATGGATTTACGATGGCTGCGACGAATTTTTCTGGAGCGCTTTTGCATGTTGGTGGACAGAATGTGTATTATAACGTGAGTTTCGCACTTCCCCTATTACTTTTTTAATTAATCAACATGTTCGTATAGCCCTTCACAGGTACTTCACCCCCTTAGGGATTCGAAACTGTACATTGCATTAACCCACGCCCCGCACCTTACAGCTCCCCCAACTAACCAGACCGCCTTCAACCAATGGACCGTTGGTGCAGTATACTACTCCGTCCTTATCGTCGCCGAGGCCTTTGGGATGTCCAACACCTCCCAGATCGTTGATACCTCCAACAACGGCATCTTCACGCCGTCCTACGCAATCTACGACGGCGGCATCCTCTCCAAAGTCGCCTTGTTCAACTTTAACGACGACCCCAGCGGTGCGAGCGATATCGTCGCTACTGTCACTGTTGCGGGCGGGACCGTGCCTGCATCTGTTAAAGTCAAGTGAGAGCCCCTACTTTTTTTCTGTGTTGGTTTGGGTGTGTACTGATTTTTGGGTTTTAATTAGGTACTTTGCCGCGTCCTCTGTGTCCGTTAAGACGAACCTCACCTGGGCCGGTCAGGTACACCCCCCCCCTACCTCCTCCTACACACGTTTGACACCCACTAACCACCTACCACACAGACACTCGGCAACAAATTCCAAGTCGACGGACGCATGAAAGGCGAGCTCGACGTCATCACCATCCCCTGTGACCAATCCATCAACGCCTGCGGGATCCCCGTGCGCGCGCCCGGGTTCGCACTCGTCTTCGTCGCGGACCCTGCCGCGGACGGCGCGCACGGGGAGTCCGTGCATACGTTCGAGACGTCGGCGTATACGAAGACGATTAATACTGCGACGGTGGACCCGGAGGTGCTGGCGACCTCAAATGGGCACTCGGGGAGAGAGAGGGAGAGGATGGGGAGTACGAGTTTTGGGTCGGTGAGTGCGGCGCGAGGAGCTGGGGTAGGGCCCGGTGTGGTACTGCTACTGGCGCTAATGGCGGGTGCGGGTGTTGTGGCGGGGGCATTTGGGAGGTAGGGGGATGGGTGTGGGTGGATAGGTGTTTCGCTGCCTGGTGTCGTGGATCTCTGCGCCTTGCTTTGGGCTTCCATCGTCGTCTTACCCTCCCTTCTCCGTGGACATGATTCGTACCCGGACATTTTAAAGTACGGAGCCGGTGACAAGGCATTTTGCGGATATCTGTGCCTTTATTCTATTACCATGTATCCGCCGTCCACTCCTTCCCTTTTTCGGTCCTTATCCGATATGGAGGTCCCTATACGCGTTTTATAATTTACCATTATTTCCTTTACAACACAGATGGATCCATTACAATACCTGCATATAGCATATGCAACTCGCATTTTATTAAACATAGCAGTGCCAGATAAAACTCGTAGCATCTCATGAGTGGCACACAAGTCCGTTATCTCCGAAACCCCTGATGAAGCATAAAATAAAATAGTCAGCCAACTCGAAACATTCCTTTCAACGACAATGCCGCCCCTCACTCCCCCAGTAGTAGATGGTGCCATATTTTCTCCAAGCCTCCCCGATCCTTCAGACCCCCCAACGCCACACGATATTGTGCGTGCAGCATCATACTCCAGAAATGCACAAATTTCCTGTGGTCAGTTCATGCATACAGTCGATGTATTATCGCACTAATAATACTGTTGCTGTCCAGACCAAGGGATAGCATCAAGGAAGGATACTGCTGCACTCATAAAATACGAACATGATCTCCTCCATGCTGCTAGTGGTGTGTTTCCTTATTACCTGCTCATCACCGAGTCACTAATAATAGTTTGGTCAGATGTCAACCCTGAACTTGAAAATATGTTGAAACGAGTCCTTCCTAATCTTATCACGCCACTACTTCAAGGAATTAAGGATGACATCAGTGCAATGAAGGATGACATCAGTACAATTAAAGATGACCTCACAGCGGTGAAAGGTGATCTGTCCAGGGTTCGTTACATTAGTGCATTGGTCAGTGGTTAACTTTCCTGCATTTATTTAAATTTTGTTAATCATTTTCTTTGATAGGCACATAATGCAACGCGCTCTTCATGGAATTATGAAAAATTAGAGGTTGTGATGTTTCAGAATGGTGTTGATCCTACATGCGCACCTGTAAGTACCTTTTTTTTTGTCAAACATTACTAATGGTCTCCAGCACAATCTGCCTCCTCTCTCATCTCCAGAGGCGATTCAGAACCTTAGTCCGACCCACAGGGATGCCTACTTTCAAGGGTATTACCCTGAAGACAGAAGGCGGCATAGTGTCAGTAATAAATTGCAAAAAATATTTATGGCGGTTGGGGTGAGGGCTCAGGATTAGACAATCACCAAAGTTTTCCAAGTTAATTACGGCTTTTTTACATACCCATACTCTTCTACACGGTCCTTAATAGCAGAAGTGTTTGAATTACATCGACAGAAATGAACTCATACCAATGAATAAATAATCCTCACTGCCACCACAATGATGTGCCATCTTGCTCAGCCTCAACCACTCCTTCATCTACCTTACCATCTTCCAAATCCTGCCCGGCATCAGTATCAATGGGAACAACCCCATGTTGGTGTCCATCACCTTCAACCGCTCCAACCTTGACAAATGCAGGACTTGGCACATATTCTCAAACCGGAAATGGGGTAGCTTCACGGGTATGTTGGTCCTGAACTATACACTATACACCTGAGAGGACATATCACCAGGCCTCAACTAAAAAAACCAAAACGAAGCCCCAAACGCCTCCCGTACACCCTTCTACGCACCAATATAATCATTTCCCCCCTTGTACGCCTTCATCAACGAACGCTATATTATAGGATTTACGCTTCTCCTCCCCGAAGTGAGGAACCGCGATCTGGATTTGGTCCTTGCGATGGAGATTAAGGAGGCACGGGAGGCGATGGAGAGGCAGGTGGCTGATGTTATTGTGAGGCGTTGAGTTGGGGAGTTGGGGGGTCGCTCCCTTTTTTCTCCTTTTTCTTCTGTCCTGTCTTCTGTTCTCCTTCTCGTTCCGTCTCCTGTTCCGTCTCACCTCCCTCAACCCCATTCGCTGTTTCGTGCGTCGTTGCGGTCCCTTAATACCCCTTCCCTTATCCATCATCACCCGGACCCGGATTTGGATTTGGATTGGATTTGGATATACCATGACTGGACCACGACTACCACCCACTGCCACGACCACGACCACGACCACGACCGCCACCACACCCATCCCCCCATGCAAAATCGAACTCATTATCTATATTTATTCAATCGTAAGTTATAACATGGACGTATTGGAAACCGACTCGATAGAACTGATGTATGTGCGATGATACAAGAAAAGCGGCTATAGATACAGCGAACGTAGATTCAGCAAATCGTAAAACGTGAAATGATCAAAGATGTGGGGATCGACCTAAAAGAACCCAAACGAAGTCCCAATCGCCTCCCACACGCCCTCCTGCACACCAATATAGTCGTGTCCCCCCTTGTCTGTCTTCACCAACACGACTCTCCTTCCCTCCCTCTCCCCCACATCCACACCTCCCACACCCGGGAGGTCCGTATGCGTGACCAGCTCCTCGCGTCTCGCCCGGCGGTCCTCCTCCGCAGCGACTTCCTCTAGTGTGAGGTGCAGGGCATTCCGTGGTGGGGGGTGGTGTGGGAGTGCGGGCTCGAGGAGGGCGGTGAAGAGGACGTCGGAGTGTGTGTGTGGGATTACCCAGTCGTCTGTGGCGTGTGCGATTAGGATTGGGTATTTGATGTCCTAAGGGTGGGATGTTAGATTTTGGGATCTGTTAGAGGTAGAGAGGGAGGACGAACGGAGATGGTGCTTAGAGTGTCGAATTTGTGGATTAGGGCTTGGGTTATCATGCCTTTTGGAGGGCATTAGAGGGAAGATTGGGATATGTGTAGGGTGTGGTGCGCTTACTCGGTAGTGGTGGTATCAAAGATAGTGGTTTCATGAGTGGAATAGCGCCGAAGATGTTATATGTGCTCAGAGCCTCAGGCACGCTCGAGAACGGCTGCAAAAGTTAAAACAATATAAACGAAATGCCTTGACCCGGTTTATGTCACTCACTGAGAGTAACACCACTCCACAACACCCAATCCCCTCCTTGGATAGCTGCGCACCCAACTGCGACGCCACTCCAGTCCCGAGACTATGCCCAACAACTAATATATCTTCCGGTCTAGCACCCTCCCCGAGGAGCCAGTCCCACGCGGACCTAGCATCACAGACCAATCCAGTCTCGCTAGGAGTCCCAGTACTATCCGCAAAGCCGCGATAATCGACCGCGAGAACGTTGGTGCCCAGATGGCGAGTGAAGGTTTGGTAATACTGGACCCGCGGTTGGAAGGCCCGAGTTGCGGAGTTGCCGTGTAGGAAGAGGATCGTTCGGTGTTTGGTTAATGCCGGCCTTATGTGGGTTTCGACTGAACCAGAAGTGGAGGAGAGGGTGTCGTGGTATGCCCTTGAGAGGATGAACCATGCCCCGAGGGTTTCGTTATCTGGGGTGCGGATGGTGAGGTTGAGAGTCTGTTTCTCTGTACGGAATAGTTTCAGTAATGCGTGAGGGGATCGTAAGAACACTTACCTAGTAATCCATATTTCTCTGGATGGGTGAAATCGGCGAATAGAGGAAGCTTAATGGCGTTCATAAACAGGATTCTGCGAACGGGGGTGGTTTGAAACGTGGGCAGTAAGAATGTCGAGAAAGACGAACTGGGATTCTAGGAATCTAAACATTAGGCTCATGCAGGTATATAGCTTTCCTTGAACGGTAGAATGGGTCGAAGAGTGCGATGAGGCTCGGGGAGAGGTTGGTTGTCGTCACCGCATGGCGCGACTGCGGGCGGATCACATGATACTCCAACCAGATCACCTGATGTCCAATGTTTTCTTTCGTCTTTATCCTGCTTTTCCTCTGGAATACAACCTTCTTGTAATCGCAATTGGGTACGGATGCATGTACATGTAGATGGGTCAACAGAGGTGAATTTAAGTCAATCCGCCTTACGAGACCCCCAACCTCAAACTCCTCAATCGGCAAACAAACTCTGTCAACTTTTTCCTTCGAGAGTCCGATGAAATTCAAATATGGTTGCCTCCCACGTCATACCTCTCAAGACCACTTGTTATATCAAAGCACGAAAAAGTTATATTAAAACTGTGTTCAAATGAAAGAAAGAAGAAAGAACGCTGGGTATAAGTTTAACAATCTAATAAGCTCTAGCCAACCGCCTCCGTTTCGTTGGGCTACTCTCCCTCTTCAGCTCTGAATTGATTACAAGCTCGCATTAATGGGGTTGCATCCTACGACAACAAGGCCATCTAAAGAAGAGAGGTAAGTCGATGATTGTATTCCGATACAAGGTGGAAAAACGAACTGTATTTGTTGTCACTGCAGCACATCGGCGCTTGGCGACTGAAAAAAAAAAAGAAAAGTAAGTGTTCGCTCATGAACCGAGTGCTCAATAAACTTACCAATTTGCTCCACTGCCCAGACCAATAGGCGTGATGGGGGTGCACGAGGTACCGATTTGACCTGTAAGGCCGTTCGCGGGGATGCCGATCAAGCCCAGCAACGCAGTGGCTGAGGCGGATTTCGAATCGTGGACTTGTTGGCAGCACTGGATGGTGCCAGTGTTGCAGGATCCGTAGTTATCTGGAACAGGAGACGCGACAACGGCGATGGCCATGAAGGCAGCAATGAAGAGAGTGGATTGAGAGAACATCGTTGAATGAGAGTAGTATTGAAGGGAGTTGTGGAGTTTGAGGTGCGGATTGTGATTTCACTGAGGATTTTAGTAGGATTCTCTACTGACTTTATACCACTTCCCTCTCAAGTGAAGAACGTTGACATCCGAGCGATGCATGGTTCTTTTTGAACCCTAAGGGTTTGGTACGGCGAGCGATGAACTTTCAATATGAGTTTGATGTGCTGAAGCGAACATGTCGTCTTAGCGAATATTCCGGAGGTGCCTCATGTTTTTTTTTCAAGGTGAGCATAGCTGATATTCGGTTTAATTTCTTTGCCCAGGAGCGACGAAACCTTGAGTATGCCAGGAACATTCAAGTCCGAAATTTGGGAAGCTGTTCGGGTCAATACGGCTACCCTTCATCCGGACTGCACCAGCTGTCTTTTATGACGTCGTGCGCACTCCCATGCCTCTAATGATTTCTCATATTCTATTCTTAGGGTAAAGTGCGTATACGTGAAGCCTACATAATACACTTTCAGGAGATCCCAAGAGAAAGCGAGGATCTCAAATACAATATATCTACAAAAAGCAGGCCTTCTGAATCTTCAAGTACCCTTGTGGGGATATATATCTTCGATTCTGTTGCTTGTAGTGAATTTTCTCGGTCGTGAATGAAAACCCTAAAAGAGATACGTGTGGGAGCGTGAAGGTCCATTTTCCTATAAAACAAACCTCAGATCTCACTATCTACCCTAATAGTTTCCACGCAATGTCCGACAGCAAGGCAAATTATCCTACTCCTCTCGAGCTCGTTTACAAGTGTGTAAACGGGATAGCTATACCCATGGATGTCTACGTACCCGAGCGTTCCACGCGAGAGAACCCGGCGCCCGTGTTGTTGTGGTGGCACGGTAAGACCTTTTGTTTTGACGTTTATGAAGCACTAAACCTGAAGGCATTTCAGGCGGAGGTTTGCTGCAGGTACGCTAGCGAATAACTAATCAGAAATGAGCGGGTGCATCTTTGCTGATATGGTGATTAGGGCACGAGAAAAGGTGAGCCCTGGTCTAAATTCTCGGGTCTCGAAGTTGAATCTACGAATTGAAGCATTATCACCACACATGTTGACAGCTCCTGCCGTTCACGGTCTATGTGTAGTATCTGTGGATTATCGTCTCGCGCCCCAGACCCGTTTCCCTGGGATTCTAGCTGACTGTAAGGATGCTATGGACTTCATCCGTTCCGAGACCTTCGCCAAAGCCACAGGCAACCGCGTAAACTCGTCTAAGCTCGTCCTGAGTGGAAGCTCAGCTGGTGGCTGGCTCTCTCTGTTGTGTGGAACGGGAATTGGCTATGAGGAATGTGGCCTAGAACGACCCGCACCAGTGACTGGTATTGCCGCATTCTATCCTATCACAGATCTATTGGACTCTTTCTGGACGACGAAGCAGTCTCCAGTCTCATATGTCGGGCGAAAGATTGAGCATTCGGAAATCGCACCCTTCATCGATCCCAGTGGTCCCAAAACGACTGCATCGCCTCTCGATGGCAAACGCAGCATGTTCTATCCATACATGCTCCAAGAGTGCGTGTTATACCCTCCAATCTCCGTTCTCCCATTTAAGAAGTCCTCCCTAGGGCCATTCTCTCGTCTCTGTTGTTAGATGGAACCAGCATTCCGCCGATTTCCTTCAGCGTTGCTCAATCGTTGAAATCTGGCCGCTTCACCCCTCCCCCTACTTACATCGTTCATGGAACGAAAGACGACAAAGTCCCACATAAACAGGCCACCGACGTTGTCGCTGCTCTCAAGGAAATCAATGCCCATATTATATATGAAGAATTGGAAGGCCTTGACCATAATTTCGATAAAGACGCCAGTTATGGGATGGACATCATGTACGATTTTATCTTAAAGGTTGTAAAGAAGTGAGATGTGTGATGGTGCGCCTCTTGCCTAAATCTGTATCCTGTCACTGACTACTTGAATGGATGGAAGTATTTCAAGTTTTCTGAATACATATTATATGAATATCCATTTCAGAACCATGGTAATGCATGTTGTGTTGCCTAGTGGGAATATTTGTATACAAATATATTGCCATATGACTCGACGATATCGGAAGCACTTCACTGACTCCATATTACATCAGCATACATTCCGTTCAACACGGCTTCGGTGCTGGACTCCACGTCTCTTCGCAGATCGTAGGTCGCTCGCGTTGTCGCATATCCTCATCGCCACCCCCCCTCTTCTGGGCTGAGAGCGTCGCGGTGGGTGTAGGTAAATTTCCCACCAAGGTTCGAACAACATTCTCTTCATTTTATGATCAATCTATCCCACCAGACTCATAAGCCCCCAAATGGAGCACAAATCTCGTTGAAACTGCGGTCAGCCTGGGAAAAAGTTTGGGTATGGGCGTTTAATTCTTACAAAAGGCGGAGAGTAATCGATCTGCGCAGCCAAGTAACTTATCAACCCCAACAGCTTTTCCTCTATGACAGATATTCAGACTACCCCTCCCGTTCCCCTTGAGCTTGTTTATAAACGTATCGATGGGATGGATGTGTCTATGGACGTGTACATACCTGAACGCGCCACTGAATCAGCTCCAGTACCTGTTTTATTGTGGTGGCACTGTGAGATATTTTCCTTTTCGAATTTGGTATTAAACTCAAATATTTTTTAGCTGGAGGCTTATTACATGTATGCTTGGAAATTCCGCCTTTTGATCAACTCAACTGACTTGTTTCCAACTCATGATAGGGCACGAGAAAAGGTTAGCCCGTGTTCCTCCTTCCGAGCACCTAGTCTAAATTGATGGTCGGAAGCTATGGCACCTCACCTACTGGCTGCACCGAGAAAACATAACTTGTGTGTTATAGCCGCGGACTATCGTCTAGCGCCGCAGACTCGTTTTCCTGGTATTCTTGCCGATTGCAAGGACGCCATGGACTTCATACGTTCCGAAAATTTCGCTAGAGCTACAAGTGGTCGTGTTAGCCCGTTGAAACTTGTATTGAGCGGAAGCTCGGCAGGTGGATGGCTCGCTCTACTTTCAGGAACGGGAATTGGGTTCCAGGAATGCGGTTTGGGGTTACCTGCTCCTGTGAATGGTATCGCCGCAATATGTCCCATTACTGATCTTTTGGATCCTTTCTACACGACGAAGTAATTTCCAGTTACTTATGTTGGGCGTATGATTGATCGGGCAGAACTTGAACCGTTCATTGATCCAAACGCTACGGGAACTTCAACTTCTCCTCCTTCAGGAATAGGGCGTAGCGTATTCTATGATTATACACTTCAAGAGTAAGCATAAAATCTCATTTTTCCTCGTTTCTCTTAACGTCTAGAATGTTTTTTCTAGGGGTATCTACTCGTCGTTATTGTTAGATGGGACTGACATTCAACCAGGGGCCTTCTGCATTGCACCCGCATTGAAGTTTAGAAAGTTCAATCCTCCTCCAGTTTATATCATTCACGGAACAATCGACGACAAGGTTCCATTAAAGCAAGCTACAAATGTTGTCGCCGCTCTGAAGGAGATAGGGTCTCTTGTCGTGTATGATGAAATGGAAGGACTTGATCATCTTTTCGATACAGATGCTCGCTACGAAATGGAAAATATGTACAATTTCATTTTGCAGCTGTGATGTGGTAAACCCGATGGTGATATAATTATCGCATCGTCTCCACCACTTCAACTAGTTGCGTCGAAACCGGAGAATCGCAAGGGTCCTTATTTGAAGGAAAATAGAGGGTGATGCAGGAGGGCCAGTGTGTATCCTTTTTATTTCTTTGGTGATCGGATGGAGCCTATAGAGACACTTCTCCGATGGTAAGATAGTTTGGGGGATGTAATATTGCGGCCTTTAGGATACCTTCCTGAAGGCCACGAGTATCCAGTGTCCGTAAAAGGTCCTAGATCGGGGATGTAACTATAGTCTTGTATATTAAGTCCTCCAAATTTACTAATAGTCTGGGTACGCGACGTATGGTCGATAAATTGACGATTTTCAAATGAACGAAAGTACGACTATGGACCAATTGACGCCGAAGAATGCAGTAGAAACCTGAGTCTATTTTAATGACAAGGAATGCCTTCTTGGAGTATGGTTCCTCGATTAGCAGGGAACCCCTTGTCAGCATGGGTTTTCCAAAGTCTAGGATCTGTAGACACAATGAGCACTTTCCGGGGATACTAAGGCACACTTACTTCAAAGAAACTGGGAGGACTGAGATATAGGTTATAAATAGGCGACAGTATTTCCAACACTCAAGCTCCAAGATTACCAATGATCAAAAATATATAGAGATTTTTCGATTTTGGTCAGGCATTTTTGAGCCTGAGTCACAGGGCCTGGGGGCGCGAGGCACGAGGCATCAGTAGGTATAAGAAGGCATGTGCAAGTGATTATCATGTCTTATCATCTTCACCCTCCGTTATATATCACCACTATAAAATGTCTAATGACCAACCTCTACCACCTCTCCAGCGGTCCCTACTCTGTAAGCTTTTCATTGTTCGATATCAGTAGCCAGCTAGAATTCAATATCGACTCTAGTTAATGCTAGCAGTGCGGACGTCATCTTCAAATCTAATGACAACGTCCTTTTTAACGTCCACAGGAATAACCTTGAGGCTACTACAGGCGCATTTCCTCCATCAGATTTCTCAGCAAAAGGCCAGATTGTCCTCCTCAGCGAGCCATCGCAAACACTTGATCTCATGTTTCAGTATATCTACCCTATACCACAACCGAATATCTCGCTACTCTCCTTTGATAACTTATCATCATTAGCAGAAGCCGTTGAAAAATACCAAGTATTTCCGGCTATGTTTATTTGCAAAATTCACATGCAAAATTCACATGCAGTTCGTTTCTTGTGTATAATAGAACGCTTCTAAAACTGATAATCTATATCTATTTCACAGAAGGTTTATTTCTGAACATGGACAAGAAGTTCTGGGGTATGCGACAAGGCACGGGTACGCTGACCTCGTAGGAGAAGTTGCCCACGTTCTTCTTGATATGCCCTTGGAGGAGGCATTGTCCAAGCTACCATCGAACCTTGTCATTCCTTGGGTTTGTAGTCCCCATTAACTTCCTGCTACGCAAGTAATTTTTTCTCTAGGCTCTTTACTATAGCGCTTGGGATAAAGTCCTTCGTCTGGCACGATCATTCCCTTCAAACACAGCATTTTCAAGAAATAGAATGGAATCCATTTTTACATCAGAGTCGCGTCAGGGCCCCGAGGATGTGCAGGCGTTATTCAATGTCATGAAAAAGTTGGACGACATACAATCATTACGGAATTTGGATGTGATATTCCAATCGCCGTCAGCCACTCCACATTTAAGGCAGAATCTCGATAGATAGCGGGAAAAAATTCAAAAAGAAATCCAAGAAATAAAGCCATTTATCACATATGTATAGTTAGAATTGAGTCATATTCTTAACACGACAGAAAACGTGGGCTTAATTTCGAATGCCTCACCTTTGTAATTCATTCCCGATTGGAGACCCTTTACTCGACAAAGAAGGCCTATGCGGATCGTCCGGGCACTTCTTCGGCACTAATGTTCTGGAGGCCGGGATCACGGCCCACGAGGCATGCATAAAGGCCGGAAAGCAACTCAGGCAACTCTCTAAAACTTTGATCCCCCCCTCCTTCAGTGTCCCATAAGATAACCCCCAGAAAATGTTAGATATCCAAGATATATTAGCTTCTGAACAATCCGCACGCTGTAAGCTCACTAGTTTTCAAAATCTCCCATTGTCCAGTGAATAGCTAATGGAATCCCCATCGATTATAGTTAACGCTAGTGATGCAGATATTGTCTTCAAATCCGCGGATAACGTCCTGTTCAATATCCATCGAAAGAACCTCGAAGCTACTACAGGTGCCTTCCCAGTTTTTGAAGCCTCAAAGCAAGGGCAGAGTGTCTTGCTTAATGAATCATCAACGACACTCGACCTCATGTTTCAGTACATTTATCCAATGCCCCAGCCAGATATTCCCTCACTCGCTTTTGAGGCACTTGCGCTGCTTACTGAAGCAGTCGAGAAGTACCGAGTATTCCCAGCAATGCTCATTTGCAAGATCCACATGCAGTGTGTTGAGCCTATACCTGTGCACTTAAAGAAGCTGACAATGATCTATACTCAATAGAAAGTTTCTCCCTGACCATGTACAAGAGATTGTGGGATATGCAGCGAAATATGGCTATAACGACATTGTAGCTGAGGCTGCGCCTTTACTTTTAGTTATACCTTTGGAAGAAGCGCTCGCACGACTTCCGGTAAATTTAGTCGTTCCATGGGTGCGTGTGATCTGTTGACGAACGAATTCTTTCGCATGCTAAAGCTTGTTTTTTGCAGGCTCTGTATTATAGTGCTTGGGACCGGATTCTTCTTTCAGCGCGGTCATTTGCTACAAAGTCAGAAATTGTGGACCTACGAAATGAACATCATACCGGCCGTGGGCCCGAACCTTCACCCCCCGATCTGGTTTGGGGGGTTCCTGTACCTGTGCACATCCAGGTGGGGAAGGCGTATGATCCTTCCGAACCGTTCCGGAAAACTAACAAAAAACAAAAGTCACACTGTAAATCATGTAGCACAAACGTTGACCGAACTGTATGTGACGTCCTTGTCGCGTTGAGCAACGTTGGAGCTTTGCGAAATTTGGGACATGTATTTGCCCCAACCTCCTGTGGGGATGTTGGGGATTGTATGGATACCTGGCGAAATATGATTGAAGGAGAGGTCAATGCCATTAAGCCATTCATCGCATACCTATAATACCTAGGGTGCATTGTGCTTGTACATGCAGTATAAATCGAGTACAGACCTTGATGTCCCATTTTTTCGAGTTTATTTGTTAGAAGTGTCGTGCCTCTTATAGCTTACCCATCTATCTGTGGTTCCAGATA
The DNA here is from genome assembly GCA_015584075.1 of Collybia nuda. Lineage (NCBI taxonomy): Eukaryota > Fungi > Basidiomycota > Agaricomycetes > Agaricales > Clitocybaceae > Collybia > Collybia nuda. The sequence goes on from MU150338.1 coordinate 69,796, forward strand.
TCTTAAAAAATAATATCGGCGTCGACGACGTTACAGTTATGGAGTATGCGCACCGGGTTTTCGTAACCACAACATTTAAAATATATATCCATAATGAAGGAAAATAATGGGGCACCTACAAACAAAAGCGCGTCTAGAGTCTAGACTGAAAAAATAAATAAATTTATATATTAGAGAACGAACCTAGTTGCGAACCAGGGCCGGTCGTCGTGCAATATCGTTTAGGTGTTTTTAGGATGTAAAGGGAGGAGGGGATGTATTGAGACCTAAAGTTAGAGTTGAGACAAACAAATCTGGTCGTAGTTGGAAAGAAAATCGAAGTCACAAAACTGTCACAGTAAGTTAGCACGTGACCCCACCTGTGATTGAGATCACGTTGCGAGGACAACTATAGGCTTAAACTCCAACGACCATATTACTACTTGTGTACCTCGTGTCATAAACAAAATTTCTCTCGTTCTTCTCTAGGAATTATATTCTTCCGCAGAGTGCTAGCTATTCCGGATGAGAAGCCGTCGGCCCTTCAGTAATCCGCAAGTGAATTAATCCTTATGTGAAATATTAGGTTGACCAGGTGGGAACGAGTATACAATCAATATAACCGCAATTTATGCATATGAGCGGACCTAGAAGATATCTCTCTGGGCGCTTCTTCGGTGCTGGAACCATTCTATCCCAGAATCACGAGACGTTTGGGCCACGAGGCTTTGGTGAGGGTGAATTTCATGATGCGTCCTCCCTAACACTTCATTTATCCCCCAACCTACAGACTGCTTCTGTTGAAAACTTGAATGTCAGATATCCAGGATTTGTCACCTCCCCAAAAATCTCCGCGCTGTGAGTTTACTAGTTTTCATGATCCAGGAAATCTGGGGACGAGAAGTAACGACAAATGCAATCAACTACAGTCGGCGCCAGTGATGCAGACATCACTTTCAAATCCTTCGACGACGTATTATTCAACATTCACCGTAAGAACCTCGAAGTTGCAACAGGTGCGCTCCTACCATCCGATGTTGCGATTCAGGTCAACGGTCCTACTGTCTCGCTCAATGAATTATCTGAGACACTCGAGTTCATGTTCCAATTTATCTATCCCATGCTGCAGCCAGATATCGCTTCGCTCCCATTCAAGGTTCTTGAGCCCCTAGCGGAAGCGGTAGAAAAATATCGGGTGTTCCCAGCTATGGTTATTTGCAAGATCAATATGCGGTATATCTTGCCCGTAAATCTATATCTTTAGATGATAACTGAGACTTTTGATCGGTAGAAAATTCCTTCATGAACACGTAGACGAGGTCGTAAGATATGCGGCGAGGCATGGTTACACAGATATTGTAGACGAGGCCGCACCTCTTCTCCTAACTATACCCTTGAAAGAGGTACTCTTGCGACTGCCAACGATTTTAATTGTTCCTTGGGTGCGTAACTTAGTTGTATCAAAAATGATCTTAAATTAACATGAACCATATTCGCTCCAGGCTCTGTATTATAGTGCCTGGGACCAAGCATTATGCCTGGCACGGTCACTTCTGAAAATCTCAGATATGGAGAAACTCAGAAAAAGTCACTGTGGGGGCTTTGGTTCGACTGACTACCGTTGTCCCATCGATGAAATCATATGTGGAGTTCTGCTGGCGTTGAATAGCGTCGGGACTTTGCAGAATTTGGCGTCTGTCAATACAACAGGGTTCCTTTGCTGCAGGGAAGTTGATTCATGTCTGGATAAATGGCGGGAGGCGGTTGAAGCAGAGGTCAAATCCATTAAGCCATTCATCACATATTTGTAAACCTTGGATCAATTTGCGCTTGTGTTCGTACTTGTATTGCCCCAGCCGAACCGAGGGCTAAAATTTTCTCATGTGACGAAATAGCTAGAAGTTGAGGATGAGTAAGTATGTTTGGAGCAGAAAATATACAAGACGCATCATTTTTTTGCTTCAATGAAAAAGGCAGAGTGTCGCCCTCAGTGAATCATCGATAATACTCGAGTTAATGTTCCAATTTATCTACCCGATGCACCAGCCCGATGTGCCTTTGATCCCGTTCGAAACGCTTGCACCCTTGACGGAAGCGGTAGAGAAGTATGAGGTGTTCCCTGCTTCACCAATTTGCAAGATCTATATGCGGTACGCCTTGCTCCTGTTTTAATCCCTTAGGAATACAACGATGATCCTTTCCAAACAGAAAATCCCTCCCGGAGCGTGTACAAGAAATTATGGGGTTATGCCGTGAAGCACCGATATCACGATATCGTGATGGAAGCTGCGCCACTTCTCTTGCCGGTGCCACCGAGAGAAGTGTATGTACGGTTACCGGCGAATTTAGCTGTCCCTTGGGTGCGTGGCTTCACCATGTTCCAATTGAGTCTAAAAAAACAAAACATGATCCCTGAAATATATTTAGGCTTTATGTCGTGATACCTGGGATCAAACTCTTCGTTCAGTACGGTCACTTTTGGTACATCCACAATTAGTAACTCTTCGAACTGAGCATTATCCGATTGGGGGCGGTAATATTACGTGAAAATGTAACGTTGATGAAGTTTTATACGGGCGTTGAATAGCGTGAAGTCTCTGAGAACTCTGCCAGATGTTTTGATTCGGCCCCTTGCTGCAGGAGAGTTACTTCGTGGCTGAGTCTCACGCGGGCATCGGTCGAAGGAAAGGTCAAGGGTATAAAGCCATTCATCACGTACCTGTAAATCGTGTTCAAGAACAATAGCGTTTTCAAATCGGTCCCCACATTAGTCGAGTATGTCAGATCTAGACTGAGGTGAAGGTCAGAATTGGGAAGTAATTTCTGAAACAATAAATGACACTTTCTTATGAGGTTCTTGCAGTTTATAACTGTGGTAGCTCACCTATGTCATTGACGCCACATATAGAGTTTGGAGGAAAGGTCACCTAATTAAAAGAAGAAAGGGAAATATCAAAATTGAATTCCAAGCTGAACCCCCCCCCCAATCCCTGACGCATTTGAGCGAGTATTCCATTCCAGTTCATCTTAATCGTATGGAAAGAGGTACTATGGAACATACTTGGCTATTCGATATATACCTATATGAGTAAATCTGACGTTAACGCTTAGAAATAAGAATGTATAAAAAGGAATAACAGCTACTATAACGTAATTGAAGGACATTTTGCCGCTAGCCTAACCAACTGGTCCAGGAGGGCTGATTGGTATGGGAAGGCGATCCGGAAATATTCTTGCTTTATCTGCAATACACTACGGACCAATTCTCTGGTACTTCGCGTTATACGGACACATAGGTTCGTGCACGAGATCCTCCATCTGAAGGGGGTGACCAGGGTTAGATTTAATGAAAGACCTCAACTTCACCATAGAAAGAAATCATCCCTGAAAGCAGGCTTTTTTGTGTTTGCAACTCCAAGGCAGCTCTTCAGCGCTAGTTCTCTTCGATCCCTGAATCACGAGACGTTGAGCCACGAGGCTTTGGTGTGGGCGACCCTCTGGTGATACTTGTAATCTTTAGTTTCTTCCTCTACGAATATCACCCTTCTGCAGGACGTCAACTCTTCAACAATCGGCACTCTGTGAGCTCACCATTTTTCAATATTTACAATCATCCATACCCACGATCCCTATCATTACAGTCAACTCCAGCGATGCGGACGTTGTTTTCAGATCTGCCGATAACGTCCTATTCAACATCCACCGAAAGAACCTCGAGGTGGCTACTGGCGCGTTCCCGCCCTCCAATTTTTCGACGCAGGGCGAGAGCGTCGCACTAAGCGAATCTTCGACTACCCTCGAGCTTATGTTCCAATACATCTATCCGATGCCTCAGCCAGAAGCCCCATCGCTCCCGTTTGAGACGCTTGCACCTCTCGCAGAAGCGGTTTAGAAATATCAAGTGTTCCCAGCCATGGTCATTTGCAGAGTCCAGATGCAGTACGTTGCGCTCGTGTATGTATGCCTTTAGGAGGATAATGTGAGCTTTTTGGTTGATATGTAGAAAATTCCTCCCTCAGCACGTGCAAGAGATCGTGGGTTACGCAGTAAAACATGGTTACAAAGACATTGTAGCTGATGCTGCGCCTCTCCTCTTGGCCATGCCATTGGAAGAAACGGTGGCACGACTACCAGTGAATATAGTTGCTCCCTGGGTACGTGGAGTAGTCACCGTTCCGCTGCTTTCCAACGATATAGCGAGAGACCTTCTCAGGCTCTGTATTATGGTGCCTGGAACCGAGTTCTTCGTTCAGCGCGGTCGTTTCCGTTACAACCCAGGATATCAATCTTAAGAAGTGGAGGACATGTCCCCGATGTGCCTGATTCTGGCCGAAACAATCAAGTGAGCTGTGGTTGCAACGTCAATAAACAAATATGTGACATACTGATGGCATTACATGACGTTGACTCTTTGCAAAATTTGGCAACGGTCTTTACATTAACGACGACCCGTTGTAAAAACGTTACATCATCTCTGAATAAATGGCGGCAGGCGATCGAAACGGAAATAGGGAACATAAAACCATCCATTACATACCTATAAATCCGAGTGTATTTGGCATTCATAGATATCTGTTACACTTTTGATTTGAACGTTGAACCTCTTTACTTAGGATCGGTATGTCTTAAATGTTTGGTAATTCTTCTCAAGTTGTCGACTTTGGGCCAATTTATCGATGGCGAATGTCACTATAACGAGAAATAAATATACATTCCTGGAATCCTATCTTTGGCATGACTAAGGCTCGCGCCAGTAAAGCGCGCCTGGTGGCGAGAGGAAAAATGAATCAAGATCAGTTAATTCTCACTGAATCACGTAACATCAATCGGTCACCTTAAAACGTCTTCACTCTTATCCAAATCAAAACCTAAGCTGGATCCGAGCCAAATCAAATCAAGTCAAACCAAACAGGACACCAAACTAAACCAAGGCGCAGAACCAAAGGAGCAAAGGGGTCAAAAAAGTCAAAAAGAGAAATTATTGCACAATGCACAACACCCAGACATTATTACCACACAGAGAGAATCGAAAAAAAATGCATCATAAGAATTCGTCGGGTATTGTACTAAAAGCGGGGTGCGGTCGAGGGTTTGGGGGGAGACAATGGGGGAGGGAGTAGCAGCAGCAAGAGCGAGGTGTGTCGTATGCAAAAAAAAAAGACAAGAACCGGGACAAAGAAGTGTATCTGACGTGACGAGTCGGATCGACGGTATGGGAGGGGTGCAAGAAGAGGAAGTGGTCAAGGAGAGAGGGGTGGCACGGTCGTTCAAGGTACGTACGAAAGATGGAAAGTCCTCTGTGTAGGTAGATAACAGCGTCCCACTCCCGCCCTTACCCTCATTCCCTACCCCCCACCCCGACATCCACCTCAAAACCGACAACTGACACCGACATTTGACACCTCGCTTGACTCGGAGGCGTCTCTCACAGCACGATACAGCTCTTTTTGCGACCACTGCGCCCGCCGGCCCGGGAGAGCAGAGCAGCGCGTGTAGCGTATTGGAATACTTCACGCACACCCTCGCCGGACTTGGCGGAACACTCAAGGTAGTGCTTAGCGCCGATCTTCTGTGCGACGGCCATGCCCTGATAAAAAGTGAGGTTAGCAAAGGGTATTCGAAGCAGAGATGAATGTGTTAAAAAGAGTGAGAAAGGGTGTGATGGAGGGGATGTCGGTGGGGACGTGGGCATTAATGAGAGAGAAACAGATAGGGAACGATAAGATAACGGGAAATTAAATGTGCAGTTGTTGAGGTGTCACTGAAGTAGAAGTAACCAATAGAAGTGAACATACCTCTTCTGGGGTGACAGGCCGCTGGCTCGTCTTCCTCAACTCCTCAATCACACGGCCATCACGTCGAAGATCCTTCTTGCAGCCGACCAAAATAATTGGGAGACCAGCGCAGAAATGCATGACTTCCGAAATCCACTACAACACATAAACATCAGCACCAAGTATAGCAAAACGCATACAGTTAGTGGCGTACCTTCTCCTGGACGTTATCGAGGGAATCTGGTGAGTCGACAGCGAAACAGATGAGGATGACGTGCGAGTCTGGGTAGCTGAGGGGTCGGAGCCGATCATAGTCCTCCTGGCCCGCCGTATCCCATAGCGCCAGCTCAACATGCTTTCCGTCAACCTCGACGTCCGCAACATAGTTCTCAAACACAGTTGGTACATAAACCTAACCCCAAAACATCGTCAGCCCCCAAAAGGCACACCAACAACAACCAACAAAAAAGACGGCAGCTCGCCGCTCACCTCTGGGAACGTGCCCTTCGAGAACACGATTAACAAGCACGTCTGTACACACCCACAAGCCCGTCAGCGCCCATCTCACTCGGAAAAAAGGAAGTGGCCGCCTGCCCGGGTGTGGTTGGGGCAGGCGACAACGGTGAGGGGCACATACCTTTCCACAGGCACCATCGCCGACGATGACGAGCTTCCTTCTGATTTCTGACATGAGGGAGGAGGAGGGGGTAGCAGCAGGGAGGAGAAGAGGTAGTTGGTGAGTTGGGCCGCTGGCTGGGGCGTTGCTTGTTGCGGGGGGGGCTGCTCAACCCCCAAACCAGTATGATGCCCCTTTTAAAGCGCCGCTTCAATCCCAGCCCCGTCAGCGCCCATCGGTCTGTGCGTGGGAATACCTTTCTCTTGCATAGCCCTGCTGCACCGCTATGTGTATTCCGAAGGCACCGCTTGTCAGGAACCCATGCTTGCCTCTCCCGCCAGCCCGCGCGGCCGTCGCTGCCCCCACCTTCGTAACGTTGAAATGCAGTGTTGAGATCATTTTTCTTGAAATTGGGGGTGAGAGATAATGTGATTGGAGATCTGGGCTTGGGTTGATCGACTGTCATTTTAGATTTGGGTAGCCGATGCCGTTGGACAGAAAGGAGGTCGTGCGGTGGGATATATTGGTTTACCACCTCGTTTCTATTTTTTTTTTTTTTGTTATCATGTTTTGTGTGGATTGTTTTGACTTTTTTTTTCGTTGCTACTTTAGAAGAAACACGATGCGTCCTCGAGTTGTTCTGGATTTTTTTTTCCCTGCCTGCGAGTACCAAGAGCCACCTCAGAAGCTACGAATTACAAAGAGTAACATCAAGTTCTTTTACACGATAGAGGATTCGACATTGCAGCCGTCTTCGATTTCTGGGTTCCCGATCAAAAACACTAGTTTGCGGCCGTATTTCCCGGAGACGAATTTTTTGGATGAACTACTATTCCCAAATGAACCCAGGTTCGCCTCAAGTTTTTCCAAACCCACCCACCTCCGGTCCCCAATCTCCCCATTCCAATACCTCGACCGGATCCGAACTGGAAGTACGTTTCGCAAAAAAAAAAAAATATCAATACACGTTTCTTTCACCCAGAGGAAGCTTACTAACAAACCACACACGCATACACCACATGGCCACACCATGTTCCCAAAAACACTCTGCTTCGAATTCCCCCTCATTTACTTTCCGGTGCTCAAGTAGCCCCGCCACGGCCAACAAACGCCATTCTGGGAAATCTCGCCCGGACCTACTTTCTTCACTCGTCGGCACAGGGCTAGAAGCCTGACCGTCGTTCTATGTCCCTTCTCTTATCGTTTAGTGGGTGTACTCGTCCACGTTAATACCTCGAGCCCTTCGGCACTGACCCTCCCCCGACGGCGACACCCCACCCCTCTGAGAACCTTCGAGGGTGGGTGCTGATTTATCGCGGCACCGGATGCCCTACGTCCCCAATCTATCGCCTTTATTGCTTGACTTCCATTATACCTGCCTTCGCCCGTGTCCAACCTCCGACTCCCCACCCCTATGAGAACTTTAAGAATAAGCTAATACCTTATGGCGCTGGATACCATGGTTTCCCATACTTCTCCTCTCGTACCCCCGCTCAGAACTGTTCCGTCTTATGTCTCGCGTCGTTCACCTTCCATTCTATCTGCCCCCACCCATCGCCCGTCTCCACCCCTGTCCCTGTCGATCGCTATCCCCGGATCCCTAGTCAATACAATTCTTCCTTCCGCAATTATTGACTTTACCTATATCGAAAACTCATAAACTATCATACGATGTACAGTGATACGCCCACGTCCGGTATACAGTCCCTGCTACATCATATGCCACTCCTCAACATCGACATCGGCTCCGACGTCGCCCAAACCAATAACATAGAGCTCTCAATATACGCCCTACCACTGCCTTATTGGGTTGTCAAAACACGGCGCGGTGGTGCCCACACAAGACAAGGTCCCTGACCCTACCTGTCCACCGAACGTCGCTCAAAATAGTCATTTCTATCGTAATAACATCCTGGTGCCTATGCTTTTGTTTCATCTTCAAGCCCCTTGTGTCGATTGTAGGCGCCTGGAGGAGTCACTTGCCAAAGCGGTTCATCAGCAGGTATCAGTTGCAGTTCCTGGGTGCTCGGCCAGTCATAAATATTAATTCCGCGTCGGGGCGCTCGAGCCTCTCCCTCGTCGACACCCCCTGTCTATGGTACTTGGACCGATGTGGTAACTCACCCCCGAGATTGTTTTTTTCTCTTTTTACGGAAACCGCACCTAGTCATACGGGGAACGCAAGAGTGGGCCCTCTCTGCAATCCGATATTATCTCAACTCCAAAGAAGCAAAAATTATTTTCAAATACAATAATCTGCGCCTAGTCACTATACGATTTAATCGCTGACAGTTTGCTTGTTCTCGTCACTGACCGCAGGTATCAACCCGAAACGTATCAAAGCCCGAGTGCTACTCTTAAAGCCAATGCAATATACAAGATATCCATAACTAGGGGTATCAGTACGGTGTCCCCGTCGCGATTCATGACTCCTGCGTATGCTTCTCGACCATGGCTCCTCTACTCTACAGTCTGGCGTCGCTAATTCTCTCACTCCCTTTTAAACCTGAATAGCATGTTCACCCTGGCATCATCAACTGAGATCACCCGACAAGCCCATACTAGTCTGAGTATTTCGAGGTCCCCGTTCTAGGATCACAAATCACCGACAGTCCCCAGTAGACCATGGAATGTACTAAAACCCGACCTTCGGCTTTTAAATTTAAATATAATATCCCGAGATAACCCAAATCAGGAGCACAGGTATGCAATTTCCCGCCGTCGTCATGGTTCCCGCGATGTATTGGAAATCTTCCCCAACTGTGGCTGTTCCCGCCTCTCCGCCCTCCGCAGTCTGACGTCACTCAATATTCATACCTTAGGTCACCGAACCTGTGTTTTGTTGTTATTGGAATTATGTACGTCGTCGAGATTCTCCTAATGGGGGCACTGGAATGGAGCATCACAACGCCACCCCTGTTACGCCCAATTCTTTATCATCCTTCACCGCCGCTCAACTCACGATCTTTTGGCCGAGGGGGTTATAATCACAAAATGTTTCTCTTTAGTCATGTTACAGATGGCCACGTCTCGGTTTAATCCTGACGAAATATTTTCCAGCCCGCTCCGGGATGGCTCTTTCGCCGGAACTATCAAGTATATCGACCTAGCTACTCTTCGGGCGGAATGTCCACTCCGAAGACGTGATTTACACAATTTGGGGTGCTGCTTACGTTTACCGTCCCATTTATTTAAATCCCCAGCCAACGTCATTACTATCCTCAAACCTCTCGTATTACGTCCCCGAAATCTCAGGTTTGACAGATTCAAGGCTCCAATTTATATTCTTCCACCATCTGAAAGACTTGCCAATATATAGACCGGTTATCGGGTTCCTCAGCCCCCGGCTCCCAAAATAATTCAAGGACCATTCACATCATCAAGAACAACTCGCAACATCGACCTGATGTATGATCCACGGAATATAACAAAATCCGACCTCGATTCCGCAGCAACGGTGTCTGAAGATCATCATACTTTTGTTATTCTTTTCTCGTCGCCAAGACTGCTATGTCGACCTGTATATCATCGTCACTTTGGGATCGATGTCTGGTTGTGCCAATGATGGCTGTACAAATTTTCTCAAGTCTGCTCCGCGGCATGTACTGGAATCTGGATGACGTCACAGGACTATTTTTCCCCGTTTGTTTTCCGAAGTTCTGGAATTTTCGTTTTATTCAAGTCATTCAGGATCCTTCGCTTACCCAGTGGCTCTGGAGTGTGAATTTCCTGACATATCAGTGGATTTACCAATCGGTTATTGAATACGACTCGTTTCCCTATTCGTTACCGTCATCAAGGCATCATACATGACTTTCGCTTCCTCAAAATTTCGTCCAAGTCTGGATCTGCCCCCATCAAACGTGGTGACCTGCAGGGGCCTTGCCAACTCATCGATATCATAAGCATCTACACGCGGCACCTGTGCATCAACAAACGTATATATAGGCCTCGGAAGCTCGGACGACCGACGTATCACCGAAGTGTAGTAAACCTTTCAGTCGGCTCCGACATCAGCATGTGAGTCCGTTCATCTACTGAGACGTGTGCGGCCGCTATCGCTAAATATACGTGTGTCCTAGTTTTTGTCTCTTTGTACAACTTTCAACGATGAAGGTGCGATCGATCATGAGGTGGGCCCCTACATCAGGCTTCGCGCTTGAAGATGTTACATGTGAATCGAACAAGTGCAGCCTTCTGTGACTTCTATGATGTTTGAACATGTGGCTGTCAGGTCGTAGGGACCATCGCCCACCATGAATAGGCATTTTCGTGATGTTTCGTTTCACTACGTCTGAGCACAACTGATGGTCGTAGTCGATGGCTTGCCATGTATTTGATCGCCTCTTCATCTATACCAGGTTTACGCGCGCTATATATATTATGTGGTGTGTTCAGGAGGATTTCTATTAACGCGGGTTGAGGAAAGTACATCGAGACCTATTTTTCTCTCCACTTCTAATGCAGAGATTTGGAGATCGCGGATCACCCATCGCTTGATCTACAGGGTTTGATTGTCAAGGTATGGGTACATTCACGCATTTTCCTACACTTAACTAAAATTCTGGGTAGAACCCGTTAGAATTCCGCTGTGCTCTTGCGGCTCAAAACGAATCTCATGCACTTTCTGAAATGGGATCGATGTATCATTGCTTCCCTTGAACGCTGGTCATCTGGTAATTCCTTGAGTATGATGAACTGAACTTGTGCTATGGCCGGGTAGTATAGTGGTCATACACTCCGGAATGTGCAACTCTCTTTCAGAGCTCCTTGTTCAAATCAAGGCCAGGTCATAATTGAGTTGTAAATTCGTTTTCGTCGCCATTCCTATTCAAATAAATTTAAAAAATACAGAGAAATGATTGGAATAGCCTCAAAAGTCGTTACGAGTCCAATCAAAGGACTTCATTCTCTCAATATTCGATTCTATCGTATTTCTCCAGGAAAGGAGGTAAGCCGAGATCGAAAAGCCACCGTCTATCTTTATTCTTTCAGATACTGCCGTTAGGTCTTTTAGATCCTTGACGTCTTCCAACTCGGACATGTGCTTCATGACGATTTGAGGGTATTTTTCCCAAAATTGGATGTCGTTTTTATAAGGGTACGACCGGGCCTCGTGAAGTATATTTTGCCATGTCATATGATATTTAATCTAGTTGAGAACGTATTTCACAATCATTCAGAATGGAGGTGATAAGAGAACCATACCCAAGGGACGATGAGATGCCCAGGAAGCTCCGAAACCATCTCATCCAAAGGCATACCAATAAGATATGGTGCAGCTTTTCCCAAAAGAAACTTGTGGCCGTGTCGGCCTCCATGGATGAATATTGTATGTGCATAATCTGGAAGTGTCATTCTATAGTCAAAAATTAGGATTCACATCGATCTTTAGTAGCCAAAAGATCAAATGCATACTCCATAACAAGTGCACAATTGTAAATTGCGGCATATACCTGATATTTCTCAGCTGCTTCTGCGACTGCTGCGACTGTATCGAAGGGGAGAGATCGGATGTCTGGTTGGGGCATGGGATAGATGTACTGGAACAGGAGTTCGAGTGTAGATGACGTTTCGGTGAGCGGGACGAGTTCATCAAGCGTCTCGAAGCCCGCGGGTGCGAAGCCGCCTGTGGAGGTTTCGAGGTTCTTTTGATGGATCTTGAATAGAACATTATCACAAGATTTGAAGGTGATATCCGCATCGGTAGAATTGACTATAGTGTTATTGATATAGCTCGTATGTGGGTTGTTTTCATTATGAAGGCTTACATTGCTCGGAACATTGCTCCCATGGCATAGTAGCGTTTCGGCTGCGCGGAGTAGTATGGGGTACTGGGTTAAGATGCAATGCGACTCATAGGATTTGGTAAATCCTTTGTAAGTCCCTCAGACAGCCGTCAGGCTCGTGATCGCCTGTGAACAATAACAAGAAGCTGTAATAGGAGTCACGACGACGGCGAAAATAGACCAGAATCTAAACGTAGATCTGCGTAAAGGCAGAGAGTGAGCTTTCTGTAAGTTTGTACTTGATACACACCACTTGCGTGTGTATGAGTTTCTTCCACCTATGTACTGCAGTTTGCCCACGCTGTCCGCATCGCCACGAATCCTGTCGCTATGCCCACTATAATCTCCGCTCTGTTGGCACCGGCACTTGCCGTGATCGTCAGGAAGTTTTCACTTTGACTGACTGCGATGACGGTTTGACCTTTCGATTGACATAAACACAACTCCTCCCTGGACCAACTTATTGACAAGTTAGTAAACTCTACAAAGCTAGATTACCATAAACATAAATAGGATATGCTATTTCTCCCTTATAGCGTGTTCCCCTACCTCGTTTATAATCTAAATCATGCCCCAAAACTGGGTCTACAGTGGTCTGCACTGTTATGGTACGTCTTCTATCTTGATTTTTTATAGGTCGTTAACTATAATAAACTGATCTATACTAGACTATATTTTTTACTATGACCTGGTGGTATAATGGTATTGTACTCTGCACTAAATTTTCTAATTGGATGATTTGGATCATAGTCAGGTCATTTAAAAATTCGGGCATATTTCTTTCTGCTCTTTTCCGGGGACCATTTTTCTGCCTTCACGGAGGGCAGTGTGTAGACCTACCAGATCTCACCTCCTCAGCTGTGGTCAATTGATCTTTCAACGAATAGGACACGCCAAAAGTGCATTACGGATTTCTACGGCTCCAAGTATTTATCAAAAGACTTTATCTCCTGAACATTTGATTTTATCGCGTTTTGCCAAAGACGCAGGTAACTCGGAAGAGGATTCGTGTCCGCCTTGGCAATTTCCCCAAATACCTTTGTTAAATCTTTTAACACCGTAACATCTTCTAACTTTGTAATGTGGTTCATGATATCTTGTGGGTACCGATCTCGAATATTGGAAAACCCGTATAGAGGATTGTTGTGGGGGTATACCCTGGCCTTCCGGAGTTCTTCATCCCACGTCATGTTATATTTGATCTAGTAGATGACTTTCAATATTTTTAAACAGAAGCTGGGGTTATTTTAAACGTACCCAAGGGACAACTAGATTTACAGGAAGCTCAGAAACAATTTCATCTAAAGGCGTCCCGATAATAAATGGAGCAGCCTTCCCTAGAAGAGGTTTGTGGCCATGGCGTCCTGCATGAAAAAATATCTGATGTGCGTTTTCTGGTAGCATGATTCTACAGCCGGGATCAGGTCGATATCAATAGCTTATTCTAGAATTAAAGCATACTCCATTATAAGCATGCAATTAAAAATTGCCGGATAAACTCGATATTTCTCTGCTGCTTCTGCAACAGCCGAGATTACTTCGATAGAGAAAGAACGGATGTCAGGTTGAGGCATGGGATAGATATATTGGAATAGGAGTTCGAGAGTCGACGAAGATTCAGTGAGAGGGACAATCTCGCCAAGTGTGTCAAAGCCTGAGGGAGGGAAGCCTCCAGTGCAGACTTCGAGATTCTTTCGATGGATTTTGAATAAAGTATCATCACAAGATTTGAAGACGATATCCGCATCTGCTGAGTTAACTATGTTGGGTTCAGTTACTCGAGCTGTATGTTAAGATGTAGCGTAGACACTTGCATTTCTCAGAGAACGAGGTGTTTGAATTAGTTGCGTTTCTGGTAGACATCATAGAGGAGGTGTGAAAGGGTCAAAAGCGACCACACAGCCCTGGGTTTGGATTTGATATGATAAATGCCTCGTGCTCACCTGGTGATCCTCGGGCGCTTATCACGCCACTTGCCTAGAACCATTAACTCGGGAAACCCCCTAACGTTATATATATCTATAACAACAGTTAGGCAGCAGCTCCGTGTCAGGTTGGAGGAACAACTAGCTTCCCCAATTATGGAGTGTGTGAGTTCAGTGAACTGACGTGTGTGAAGAGTGGTTTCCTGTTACTTGTACTCTCGGCCATTTCGGGGACGCGATCATTCTTCCAACGTAGGTCTTCGACCCGCTAGGCCGTTTACTAGTGCGAGAAATTTTCGTCAGCGGGGATTATTTCACTATGTCAATGGCCTGGTCATTTATAAACGGACTCAAAACGATTGTACGAGACGCCAAGCGGCTAGTGACTTGACACCGGGTAAAATTTGATGCGATACCTCAACTCTGATAAAAGCTTGAAAAGAGTCTCCGTTCTGATTATTGTCGTCATATGTATGGATTGTATCCTAAATGGTTCCAAATTCTTCTTCTGTTAGGCTGAGGAAGGAATTCATATTCAGTCAGTGCCTAACCCTGAAGCTTGATGGCCTTTTTCGAAGCTCCTTGTTCGAATAAAAATCAGGTCAGTTATTTATAAGTTTCTTTCTTCTATCGAGGGCCGTCTCACTGATACCTGAATATAAATTGTGAAACTGGAACACATTTATTTCAACTAACGAATAAACATTTGAATTCCTAAGGGTCCAAATAAGTATCAAAGGTGGGTATCATCTGAATACTTGATTCTATGTCATTTCGCCAGGTACGGAGGTAGGTTGGGAGCGGATTCCCGTCGGTCCTACTGATATCCCCAAATACTGTTCCCAAATCTTTTAAAGCCACGACGTTATTTAATTTAATTAAGTAGCTCATGAGATCTTGTGGCCTATAGAATCCATTCCTTCCAGGGTACGCCCTAGCTTCCTGGAGTACGTGTTCCCATGCCATGTGATATTTGATCTGTTTGATCGCAGGCAGAGTTGTCTTCAAAATAAATGAGCAGAGACAACTATTATCCGACGTACCCATGGGATGATTATATTTCTAGGAAGCTCCGAGATAATCTCATCTAAAGGAGTTCCAATGATATATGGCGCAGCTTTCGCTAAAAGGGATTTGTGGCTGTGTCTTCCTGCGTGAATTAATACTGGGTGGGCATTTTCTGGTAAAATTGTTCTACAAACGTTAATTAAGGTGTACTCCGATTCCCCAACAAAACACATACTCCATGATAATTGTACAAATATAAATTGCTGGATATACTTGATACTTTTCAGCTGCTTCCGCGACTGCTGCCATTGTTACGAATGGGAAAGAGCGGATATCTGGTTGAGGTACGGGATACATGTACTGAAATAAAATTTCGAGAGTTGATGCCGATTCAGTGAGTGGGACAATCTCGCCAAGAGTGTCGAAGCCTGAAGGTGGAAATCCTCCGGTGCAAACCTCGAGGTTTTTTCGATGGATTTTGAATAGAATATCATCACAAGATCTGAAGGTGATATCCGCATCGAGTGAATTGACTATTTTGGATTAACCACACGACCTACGCGTTATTACGTGGTATAAGGACTTACATTTCTCGGAAAAGGAGGCGTTAGATGTGGATATATGCCTGTCAGACATAGTGCAGAAAGTGTGCGGGTGTAAAAGTGATCAAAGACCTATGTTTGGATTATATGTGGGAGTGCCTCGTGTTCGCCTCGCGGATTTCTGGTGCTTCTTGTATGAGCAAACAACTACAATGATATTAGCCCCAGAATATCTCCTTAGAGTAGATACACCATTTGGTCATAATTCTGTGCTAGTTTAAATGCATAGCTTCTCCGATTACTGTTAGAGCATTCAAGTTTAAACTCGTTGGGCTAATCTGTGTAGAGAAAGTCTCTTGTTGCTTTTTAGGCTACCCATAGTGTGATGTTAAGTCACGTTTATATTTTGGGCTGGCAAATTTACAGTTAATATGGTATCTCGCGCTTATAGAAGTTGGAACGTCCTTGAGGCTCCTTATTTGGATTATATTTGACTTTAAACCTTAACAGATCTAATTTTTTCTCTGCCTGGCATGGAGGATGAACAGTACATGTTATTTCGTATTTATGATTTTATGAACGTGTTCGAGATGATTAGGGCATGTATTGAAAAACATTACAATATCAAGTATTTATCAAAAGTCTTCATCCCTAGGATATTTGATTCTATGTTGTCTCTCCAGGCGTCAAGGTAGCGATTGAAGGCATTTCCATTTTCATTGCGATCTCCAAAGATTGCATTTAAATCCTTGAGATCATTAATTTCTTTAAACTTGAAAATATAGCCGACCGCGTCGGATAGCGCCCAAGATACATTCCTTTCGGGGTACAACCGGGCCTTCTGAAGTTGTTTTTCCCAAGCCATGTGATATTTGATCTATTTGAAGCAGGTTGGTGGGGACTTTTAAAAGTAGGCAAAAATGACTATTGCAGGAACATACCCACGGAATAATGAGGTGTCCAGGGAGCTCAGAAGCCACCTCATCTAAAGGCTTTCCAATAAGATAAGGGGCAGCTTTTCCAAGAAGGTATATGTGGTCATGTCGTCCCGCATGACCAAATATCATAGGTGCGTTTTCGGGAAGCTTCATTCTTTAATCAAAAACGAGATTTAGGCTGGGTTTACCGAGGACGGGGGAACATACTCCATAATCAACACACAAATATAAATCGCTGAGTATACTTGGTATTTCTCAGCCGCTTCAGCAACTGCCGCAAGTATTTCGAATGTGCAAGATCGGAGATTCGGTTGAGGCATCGGATATATAAACTGGAATAGAAGTTCCAGAGTCGACGCAGATTCGGTAAGTGGTAAAATCTCTCCAAGTGTCTCGAAGCCTGCAGGTGGAAAGCCACCTGTACAAGATTCTAGATTCTTTCGGTGGATCTTGAAATGAACATTGTCGAAAGATTTGAAAATGATATCTGCATCAATTGCGTTGACTAACATGGATCCAATTACTCCAGTCTTACGTTATTCTGCAATTCGTGGACTTACATTTCTCAGAATGTAGGTTGGTGGAGGCGTTTATCTCGTCAGACATTGTGCAAGGCTTGAGTGAAGATGGAAAGTGATGAATTGTATCAGATTTGATACCGGCCTCATGTTTGCCTCATGTCCCTTGGGCGCTTCTTGTATTTTCCAAATTTGGAACAGTAACAGCACTGTAAACACTAGAGCACTTATTAGTATTAACATATGTCCGTTTGGAGGTTATTACGGTATAGATTCATATTAAAAGGTGTTTATTTTGGGGAATTTTAAATTATTCTATTAACACGTATATAGCCTATCATTTCCCCATATGACGTGTTAAACTATGCGTTTGTTTGTGTATACGATATGACTACGGCTATATTTTGTCTATTTTTGTTGAGATACGAGACTGTTTGCAACTTTCGGTCATCTCGGGGACACTGTACTCTCTTGATGCGTTAAGAGGAGATATATATTGTGACTTGTATCTGAAGCCATAATGTAAGTGTTACTGTCACTAGGGGTATATTGGTGTTCTGCCTCAAGTATTCCCATTCACATATACTGTTCCTACTTCTGGGCCTCGCTTTGCGCCTCGGATATACTCCTCGACCTATGCCTTGAACATTCGGAGTAGCCAGGTGGCGATACACTCCGTATTGTTTCTGGGTAAAGAGGAAGCGTAGATATATGATACGTGGAAGGTGGATAATACTCTGACTCTACAATACTCATCACAGGTTGTCCAAGCGTCTCATGAGATGAAGTTTCAGAAAAGTTGCTCTGTGTTTCGAGGTCAGCATCGTTGGAAGGGGAATGGACATGCATATCTTGATGTGCATCCTCCTCATTTCCAATAGATCCTTCCGTGGGATGACACCCACTATTTTCGTCATTACGTCCGTGCTTCAGTTGTCTAGTTCTGCGACGTTGAATGATAAACGCTACTAGAACAACCATCGGGATAAAAATAGCCAAGGTAATGCCAATAATGGTGCCAATCATATCCTTATTTTGAGATCTAATATGGAGGGTGGGTGTTGCTAAACGAGGAAAAAGAATATTGGCTTACAGCTTTAAATGAGATGGCTCTCGCATAGGAGTTGCAATAGGAATGGCGACGGAAGTCAGGGTAGGAGTTGGAGAGAAATTCGTGTTTGTGTTTATACCTGTGCCTGAGAGTGTGTTTTCTCTGGTATTTGGGTTAGAGGTAAAGGTCGAGGGTGTCATTTTTGGGGTCCTTGAAGGGGTGGGAGGTTTGATGGTGGAGAACATGGGTCTGTTTGGGTCGTGTGATAAGGATGCCACCACTGGGTCATTAGGTATTTGTGTTATTGGTGAGCTATCAGGCTGGGTACGAGTTACGCTTGGTTTAATTCTGAGATTTTATGTTCAATTGCACGACTCAAAGATCACCAATCGTTACTTACACATGACTACTAGAGGATATTCCAAACGTGTAAATGAATCAAATATTCATCATAAAACAATACTCACACATATATTGGGGGGGAGTTGTTGCTGTTGCTTTTTTGTAAGACATCTACAACGAGCAGATATCCTTCTTAACACTCACATAAAGTCGGGCTAGAAAAAGTGGCTGAAGTATGTGAGTAAAGTTGTTACTTGTCATGGTGGCTGCTTGTTCTTTTAGATACTCACATGCAAATGGGAGGGTGGGAGGAGGTTCTAGGGAACCTGGGACTCATATGAAAGAAAGCATGAGAGCTTCTACTTGGATGCTTACTTGGTGTTGTGAAGACTGGTGAGTCTGCTGTACCAGGGCAGATGCTCAGCTAGAATCATATATTGCTTTCAAATATGGGGCCTACCTTTCTATAATATTTTAAGTATCAATTGTGAGCCTTGACTGATATAAGTTGCTGATGCAAACCGCACCTGAGGTAGATGTAATGGCTTTGGCTACCATGTGGAACAAAAAAGAAAGGAATTTGTACAATGAGTGTGGTTGGTGTAGAGCTGAAGAAGGTGAGTGGGAATTGCAGAGATAGTACAGAGAGAATGGGCGAGCTTACAGTACCAAAACTGCCTTTTATACTTGATGTATATGTTGATGGAATAACTCTGATGTTTAAATTGGGTTACAACTTTTGTTTTCATCATTAGATTATGTTTGTCAGTTATTTTCTTACCTTACCTTTCTTAAACTAAGAAAACCGACCTTTTCTTTCTGAGAAATTGAGATTTATACACAAGAATAAAGATAGATATTACTATTATTGTATTGTCAAGGCTGTTGGTAAGGCAGAGTAGTAGTCAATCTACAGGTATGGATATTCAAGTGTCTACTCCCACAAATTCTATTTTAAGCAGATGGTGCCTCCGCACATCTGTGAAACGTCGAAGTTGGGTCGTGCGTGGAGATCATTCACTGCTATGATATAGCTCTCGATGTTTCATACAAAATGCTAATGAGATGGTCAAAGTTATGTTTTGTTCGAGCTGTTTGGCAAGGGGCACACAGACCCAATTGTCAGAAAAATTGGGGTTTAACAAAAACGTGACCGTGTGACATTGACTAGTTGACCTCTTGCCCTATCACTGGGGGAAAGCACTTATTTCATCACTGGATATACAGCGTGACACCAAGAGGAACCCCCACTAATCATTTGAAACATATTTCTACACCTGTTTGATGCATTTCAAATGATTTGTAGTCAGGTCATCTTGGTGTCACGTGTAGCCATCTTGGTGAAGCAAGCCAGATGCAAACCAAACTAGAGTACACATAATGTATATTCCCTGGATATCCTGAATGTGATACAGGTCATGTGATCAATGGTATATTCCCCAGAGATATCCTTGAGCATACCTTGTGTATATTCGGGGCTTATACATTGTGTTTATTGAAAAACAAACTTTAAAAATATTCAGAATTTATTCATTTATTTTACATCAGGGGTCCAACCGGTATGTCATAAAGTATATTCACCATATATCCAGTGATGAAATAAGTGCTTTCCCCCAGTGTATACCCTTATGCTTGTTTTTTTCAAGACCGCCTTTTTGTCCTGGGACAGGTTACTCATTTCACGTTTATTTTTGACATTTGGGTATTAAAACTTTTTTTTCATTGCTGTATCACATTGCTTCCCCTTTCATTAACTCCAATTACTTGGCTGTTTTGATGCCAATTTGGACACTCTTGTTTACCCATAAAAAGGCCTACTATAATCTGTAGTCTTACTATAGAACTTAATCTTCTTGGTTCCATCTGTCGTGGATTTGAACATGCGCTGATACCTTGTGAATTTAGGATCATGTTCTTGTCACATATTTTTGATGGAACAAGAAGCTCTTCAAATCTACCTGCTTGTTGACACACTTTGGAACACTTTGGGCCAATCAACCTCAATCTCCCTACCTGTCAATATACCATCTACAAATACAGAAAAATCTGGCCTTCGCCATATACCCTAAATATCCTTCATCACAGTGCTGCTGTCCTTGCTGCACCAAAAATTTAAAAAAGGTGTCCAGTCTATTAAATTCTGTCCAACTCAGTCACTTCTAAGACTAGAGTAGTTGGGTGCCCAATCAAGGACAGAGATCTCTTCATAGTGATGTCCTGACCCCACAATCCCCTTCACCTTGTTATGTAACCCATCCAATGGTAAGGGAGACAGTCAGGAACAGGGTATAGTTAAATGATAGAGCTTACCGCCGCCATTTACTCAGAATTAATGTTAGACTAACCATGCTGATAGCATACCCACTTCATGTTGAGGGATATCCAGTGTAGCTAATTTATGTGTAGATTATCACACTTCAGCTCCTCTTTTCCTTTCTTCAATACAGTGTGCCTGTATGTCTGAAAGTTACAAAATCTCTAGATTTATTCTAGGTAGGTGATATGTCAATTTATAATTCCCCACCACTCAATTATGAATTAGTGACATGAAAATTCAAGAAAATGAAACAATGCGCATGTCTGGTGGGCACCACAGAATCCAAAAAGATACATACAACTCCCAATAGCATTGAAGACATTAATATTGAGGGTAATTTAGATATTTGCCTAACCAGAAGCGTCAAAGGTTGGTAGATTGTGCTACCATTACACCACTATGACTGAGGGGTATGAATGACACGGAGATAGTCATAAAGGTTACCGTCTTATGTGGGCCGTTACAAGCACAGCATGCCCGAGTTTGAAAGATTACAAGTCCCTTATGTAATAAGGAATTATTCTTTTAAACTCCGATACAGCCAGAAAAAACAAGGAATCTGTTATTGAGTTTCGTTGTACCGTGGGAAAGTTGCAATTTCATTAGTAAATTTGTAATCCTTTTTGGTATATTGATCTATTTGTAGTCTGTCTATGCCTGTTTATTGATCAAATTGTTACCATCAAAATTCTTACTGATGTTTCATTACTATCAATTATTGATCAAATTATTAGTGTCACTAATTTATTGATCATTCCTTATTATAGGCTCATTAGTAAATTGTTAATCAATGCTTTGTATGTATTACAGAATTTTTCCGGGCCGGATAATCCCTATGATGTCTGATGGACTCCCTTATTTTAAGGCCTCCTTCTGAACATCATCAGACTGCCTTAAATGATCACATGTCTGACTCATAAAATAATATCTGCCTCAGCGGTTTTCTGATGTTATATTCATGTCAATATATAATCCAGTGCCAAAATTATATCCTTCCACCATATATGGTCCATCTTCATGTGTTCACCCCCACCATTAGAGGTTTGTTTTGGGTGGATGCAGCAGATGAGCAATGGATGACACTTTAACCATGCTACAATGTAAATAATAGTAAATACAAGGAAAAAGTGTCATTTTGATGTTCCCACTGGCACTCTTACATTAAAAAATTGAAAGACCACTAAGTCTATGAGAAATACAATCATACTTCCTTCTCCTCAATTCTTCATTATGAATAGTGCCACGGATAGGCACGGAATGAGTACCAGGGGGCAAGTCTGGTCAATTGATGCTCTAGGCAAATACATGTAAATAAGGTGGAAAAGAGCGAAAACAGGTTGTAATCGGACTAATATTTGACAAGAAAAATATGGAAAGTATCTGGGAAATTTTCCAAGCCCTCTTTAAGGTATATTTGTCCGCGGTTTTACAATTGGCTCCACGGATCAAGTGCAAATTGATATTTACCATCCAAAGAAGCAATTTGGCACTGTACACTTTCTCCCAGCATAACCATATGCCTAAAACTCTCTTATTTCAATGCTAGAGTATGTCAGTTGAAGAGTGAGAGCTTCTGAGCCTTTGCTGGACTCTAGTATTAAAATAGATGAATCAGAATTTTGTCAGATAATGTGTCAGTTCCACTTTGACCAGACCTGAAAGCTCCAGGCATGCATTGATCTTTCACTCTGTGCATGCCTGCACTCCCATATATCTGTAGGCCATGCCCACCCCAAAGTGCACCCACTGCATGTACACATCTCACATCCTTAAATTATCCTCATTGGATTTTTCCCCTGACATGAGCAAACCCTGGGTCCCCTACACAGCTCAGCTATGTATACAGTTGTATTGATCCATAGAAGGGGAACACCCTCACACACCCTGCACTCAAGCCAGCACACATCTCAGCACTGGCTCACAGTGGAAAGTACACACATGCACAGACCCTACAATGAGCTCAGCACAACCCAGTGCAACCAAGCACACTGTACTTGCAATTCTGTATTGTTGTACTAACTCTTATTGTACAACCCTGAGTGACATGGCATAATAAAGCCATGAGTACCTATTGTAGTCTAAAGTATATAAAGACAACACCCTAATAAGGAACCCTCAGACTATTCTCTTAGGATTTCTGTTAGGGCAACCCTAAGTCAGAGCATGCATGATCACAAGTTGGCTGACTTCTGGCTGGTAGGGGTGATCCTGAGAGATCAATCTGAGGATTCCCTACCAAGGTGGGGCCAGTATATACCTATTTCTACACAGTATGTACTCCCATTGTTGCCATGTCACTCAGGGTCACACAATATGGTTGTTGATACAATAGGTATATTTGCATAGTGATTGTACATGATTTTGACAAGTGTGGCAATCCTCAGTTGTATATTTACAAGTGGTTGTTCCCTTACTCTGAGACTCTTGCATGACCCTAGTGGGTCAGTATCAGCTTCCATAGTGACTCCATAGATTAGCCACACAATGTACTATATAAATGGTATCTTCCCTCTTATGCCAACACTTTTGCAATACATTAGGACCAGGTCTATTCACTGCAACTGAGTTCTTCCTCCCCTATATTGGTTGACCTCACTGTGCATATTTTCCTCCCTCATAGACACTTAATACAACACCTCCCATTACACCCAGGACAATGCAGAAGCCTTCACCTCCATCTTGCACCAAACCTGTCCTCATTTGACTGGACACTGGAGTTTTCTGGTACTTAAGGCATGAGGGGTGGGGTATTTCATGGTATGCTATGCATGTATTATCAAGGGGGAATTGAGGGTTGTGAAAGGCATGTTGTCACATCCTATATTAAAGTTCCTTTCAGAATAACATATTTACTTTGAAACTCAGGAGAAACATATATGGTAGAAACAGCCCTTTTACTTCCAAAATTATATCACCTAATAGGTACTATATGGTCCCGTGATGTACAAAAAAGTAAAATTGCAAAATCCAGAGCCCAATGCACAGAGCCAAAAAAAGCAACAACTTTGATATATACTCAAAAGTAATCACTAAATTTATCACCCTGTCTGGACTCGTATTGCCATGCACAGCACTGGCCCTCAAACCCAAGTAGAGAATAAGAACATCTCAATTACTAAGTACATGTCACAATTGGTATTATGTAGGTTAAGTCGTACCTTGTACACAAATAACTATCTATAATAAATGGGAGGACGAAGGTGGGAATTGCCAAAAATCTTTGTCAGCAGTGGTCAGCATGACTAATATTTGTCAGCTATTTGTAATCAAAAAAACTCTCCAATATGTAGACAGCCGAAAATCTTCAATGAATCATGTGATACCAAGTGAAACTTGGGCAGACATTCCTGCAAATCACCTCTTGGCCGAACAGTTAGGCTATAATGTTGAAGAGTTAAAAGCCTTAGTTGACACAAATAAGCAAAAGTTCAACCAAGAATGAGCCACTGTTTTTGATGCCGCTTTAAACTCAGTTGACCACAACCAGGGCAAATTATTGTTCATACACAGGTAGAGGTGGAAAGACATTTGTCTGTAATACCATTGCTGCTGTGGTAAGAGCAAAACAGAAAATAGCTTTATGTGTTACTCCATCTGGAATTGCTGCTTTGCTATTAGAAGGGGGTCAGACTGCTTATTCAAGGTTCAAAGTTCCTATTCCTCCACTGGAAAACTCAGTATCATCAATTACCAATGGCTCAGATTTGCATGAAGTTCTAAAAGAAACAAAAGTCATTATTTGGGATGAAGTCCCAATGCAGCACAAGAATGATACTCCTTTTGGTGGAATTACTGTAGTTTTTGGTGATGACTTTAGACAACCTCTACCAGCTGTTCCACATGGTCTGCAACAGCAGATCATATCATCCTCTTTTCATAGAGGCAGCCTATGGAAAGATGTTAAAGTTTACTACTTGGTTACAAATATGCGCTTAGAAAGAAAAGCAGCAAATATTACTCATGCAAACTGGCTTTTGGATGTTGGGGCTGGAAAAAATCTGGATGATAGTAAAATGGTTGAAACACCCCAAACAATGTGCTGTACTGGAAATACTATTGATACACTCAACACATCAACATATCCTGGAATAAATCTTGCCAACAATTATGATAGTTATTTCCTAGACTGTACTATCCTGTCATGCAAAAATGATGATGTAACTGATATCATTGCTTCTGTTCTGAGTAAATTTCCAGGAATAGAAAAAATTCTCAGAAGTGCTGACTCTGTACAACTGGATGATGCAAGTCTCAATGATTACCAGCTATCTCCAATTGAATATCTCAACACCCTGATAACAGGTGGTTTACCTCTGGCAAGGCTTGCTTTAAAGCCAGGTTGTCCTGTAATGCTTCTTCGGAATTTGGATCCAACTCGAGGACTCTTAATGGAACATGCATGGTTGTAACAGAGATCCATTCACATGTCCGTAAGTGCCAAATTATTAGTGGTGACCAGAAATATGCTGGCACAACAGTTCTTATTCCAAGAATCACTTTGGAGCCATCAGCTGAAATTTTACCAATTCCTCTCTGCCAAAGGTAATTTCCTGTCCAGGTGGCATTTGCAATGAACATTAATAAAACACCAAGATAATCAGTGCAAAATGTTGGCTTGGACCTCAGAACATTAGTTTTCTCTCATGGGTGACTTTATGTTGCTCTCTCCCACTGTACATTAGGAAATCACATCAAAGTTCTACTACCAGAGGGAAATGTCACCAGGAAAACCCCAAATATTGTTTATCAAGAAATTTTAACTGGCCTTGATATGTGAGTGGCATATATACCATATTTACTACCCTAATTATCTAATTTTCTAATTTAACAATTTCAGGACATGATCA
>MU150339.1:13573-104597 GCA_015584075.1 Collybia nuda
TAGTGACCCCACCTTGGTAGGGAATCCTCAGATTGATCTCTCAGGATCTCCCCTACCAGGTGAGTAGTTTAGACATGTATCATAGGCAATATACTCAGAATCTCCCCTACCAGCTGGAAGTCGGCCAACTTGTGATCACACGCGCTCCGACTTAGGGTCACCCTGACAAGTTCTCATTATTTCAAACTCGGAATGTTAATTGTTCTCAGGTTGCATTCAGGATCAAACAGATCCTGTCCTTGGCAACTCCAAGCACTCTTGTTATGTATTCAAAGACATTTTTTGCATCATGTTAAATTCATTCAGCTATTTAGAATTGCAACAAACTTGAAAATAGAAAATACTAAAGTGCTGTAGAAGAAAAATCCACCTTCAACCATCCAATGGCACCCAAGCTGCTTGGCGCATTCAGTTCATCTCACATATCAGAGAGGTTGATTAAAATTATTTCCATCTTCTTGTCCTTGACATCAACACCATCATGGACTTCTGTGGTGGGGTCCTGGTGAGGTGAGTGAGGTAGTAAGCTAGATATCAAATAAGTAATGATCCAAGATAACAGTAAATTGTAGGGGTTTGAATGATCAGAGCTCGAGGTGGTGTTAGCAGTAGTGATGGTCTATTATGATGGTTAGACCATCGGAGGTTATGTTTTAGAGGGAGGTCATAACTGGTGTAAGCAGTATGTTGGGCTTAAGTTCAAAATCTTTGAAGGGTAAGTATATTATTTCTGTAGTTTACAGAATGAGAGTATACCCTAAAGAGCTAAGTGATCGATTTCGGTGTTTTTTCAAGGTAAAATCTAGCTATGGGTCATACCAGACTGAAAATTGAATGATAATGAATTCTCATTCATCAAATGGGAAATGGGATGATGAAGGAGTCGGGAGCGTAATATTTCCCACGGGTAATATTATTGTTGGCTACTGGCGAGCTTGCGGTCAGACTGCTTCAATTGCCAGTCAATGATCCTCCCACATGACGACACCGTCCCACAATGGTAACGGAAACTTGGAGGAAACCGAGAAGCAGCATGACCCTTGTATAACCGAAAACCCAGTTGGATCGAGCGACGAGGGCGAGCCCAGGGGTCGCCAACATGGTCACTTAAGGGCTCACGAAGATTCCGGTGACGAAGGTTCGGAAGAATCTGAGGAGGATGATGAAGATGATGAAGGAGAAGATGAAGACGAAGATGAAGACGAAGACGAAGAGGAGGAAGATGATGATGACGAACCTGCGCTGAAGTATGAACGTATCGGAGGCGCGTTGCCGGACTTGCTGAAGAAGGATTCTGGTTCAGCTCTTACAATAGCGAACAAGCTGATGGTGTGTATGCATTACTGTACCACGAATATACTTGATCTCAAGCTCTGGAGAAATTAGGCACTTGGGACACATGGCGGAATCGTTCACATTCTGGACCTAACAGGGAAACGGGTCAAGTCCTATAAGCCCCATCTCGCCTCCATCGTTGATATATCCATGGACGTCACTGGTGATTTTGTGGCTACCGCTTCAATAGACGGTAAAATTATGAAAATATCTAATGATTATCTTCTCATACACGACTCTTAGGACAGGTGGTCATACATTCTCTATCAACACCCGAATCATACTCTTTTGATATGAAACGGCCCATGCGTACGGTAGCTCTCGAACCCAACTTTGCCAAGCGTGGTACAAGGGCCTTTGTTTGCGGCGGTCTTGCTGAATCGCTGATTCTTCGCGAGAAGGGGTGGTTGGGACATAAGGAAACAACTCTGCATTCTGGAGAAGGCCCGATTTGGCAGGTTCGATGGCGAGGGAGGCTGATCG
The DNA here is from genome assembly GCA_015584075.1 of Collybia nuda. NCBI lineage: Eukaryota > Fungi > Basidiomycota > Agaricomycetes > Agaricales > Clitocybaceae > Collybia > Collybia nuda. The sequence continues at coordinate 15,392 of MU150339.1, forward strand.
CATGGGCGAATGATCTTGTGAGCCCATCAATTCAACTTCGAAACTGACTTTTAAGACCCTGATTCACAGGGGGTCAAAATCTACGATCATACCTCTCAAACACGCATTACTTTCATCGACCGCCCAGCAAACAGCCCCCGGGCTGACCTCTTTAAGTGCACGCTTCAATGGCAGGATGATTCGACACTTCTCATTGCATGGGCCGACCATATCAAAGTAGCCCGAATTCGAGCCCGTCCTCGAACAACGACAAATGCAGCTACAGCCAATCTTCCCCCACTACTCGTTGAAATTACCGCTGTGTTCCAACTGGATTGCATGATTGCTGGTGTTATTCCTCACGCAAACACATTCCCTACATCTCTTCCTACCTCGACGTTGCTCAACGACACATCGAGCATATCGTCTGTCCCGCCTCCAAAGGCTTTAACATCATTCCTCATAGTCGCATACACCCCTCCCGATACTTTCGTCAATGAAAGAACCGAAGACCGTGCTCAACAAGCCCGAAAAGCCGCAGAACGCCCGGAGCTTCGCATCATTTCACGTGCCGGTGAGGAACTTGCCGCGGATGCTCTGAGCATCACAGATTTCCACCTGTGGGGATGTAACGATTATGTCCTGTCCGATGTCGATAGTGACACAGTATCAGAGGAGGGGCGTAGCTATGTTGTTCTGAGCCCACGGGACCTTGTCCTGGTAAAACCAAGAGACCGAAGAGACCACGTCGCTTGGCTGGTTGAACGAAAGCGGTATGAGGAAGCGTTGGATGAGGTTGAGCGAATCGAGGCGGCAGGTCCCACGGTTGAAGGTGAGGCTGCTTTAAGTGCTACTGATATCGGGCAGCGATATATCGAGCACTTGGTCAGTGAAGGTTAATATGATCTAACTTATCTTTCCATTTTCGGCTTATGAGGGTATGGCAGGGGACTTTACTAAGGCGGCCAAACTATGCCCGAAAGTCTGTGGACATGACCCAAAGCGTTGGGAAGACTGGATATTCGCGTTTGCCGGGAAAAGGGAGCTTCAGGTACAAGTCTTACTACTGTCTGTTTCTTCTCCACCTAATGGTTGGTATCTTAGGCTATCATACCTTATGTTCCAACGGAATCTCCACGACTTGATCACCTAGTTTATGAAATGATGCTTGCACATTTCCTCACGCATGATCGAAACGTACGTTCATAAAAATAAAATCTCACACCTTCCAAGTTACTCATAAATACCATAGGCGTTGCTCCAGACAGTAAAAGAATGGCCAAGAGAAATCTACGATATTGCTGCAGTTATTGTCGCTGTGCGATCAGAATTAGACAAAACTGCCTCGTCGTCGTCTACGATATCCTCAAGTCCAAATTCGAAAATACTAATGGAATGCTTGGCAGAACTGTAAGTCCTGCCCTGTTACTCCTTACTTCCCCCCTGTATGAACATCATCTGTGTAGGTACACTGCCAACCGGCAACCGGGTAAAGCTTTACCGTATTTCCTGAGACTCAGGAGACCCAATGTGTTCGACTTGATTCGGGAAAATAACCTATTCACCGATGTCCGGGACCAAGTGCTACTGCTTGTCCAATTTGATGACGAACTCATGAAACAGCGCAAAAAAGAAGGTAAAGAAACCAATGATGGCAAAAGTGATGCAATTACACTGCTTGTGGACAATATTCACTCCATACCTGTAAGTATCAGTTGCAAATTGACACGCGACATTGTTTCTGAGGCTCTTAATTTTAGATCGGGCGTGTTGTACAACAGTTGGAGAGTAGCCCGTATTACCTGTTCCTCTATCTCGATGCGCTGGCTGTACAAAAAGACCCACAACTTGTGGCCAATTTTGCCGACCTCCATGTAAGCCTTTCTCACCTTCAGTCGCGTATTTATACTGATAATATGCATGTAGGTGAAACTGTATGCTGAGTTTGCCACTCCCCGCTTAATCGATTTCTTGCGGGCAAGTAACTACTACAACTTGGAAATGGTAGCTTATTCAACTCCCTTGCTGTTGATAGCATATTAACCAAAAGTCAGGCGTATGAAGTGTGCAAACAGCAAGACTTGGTTCCAGAAATGGTTTTCCTTTTAGGTCGAATGGGTAATAACAAGCAAGCGTTGACACTTATCATAGAGCGCCTAGGAGATGTTCACCGAGTAGGCACACCTAGTTTAAATACCCTGTACCGTAAAACTGATCTGTTTCATTAGGCCATCGAGTTTGCTAAAGAGCAAGGCGACGATGACCTCTGGGAGGATCTTCTCAAATACTCTGAAACGCGGCCAGGTTAGTTTCAAGGGCGCTTACATATTTGCAGTTAGCTGATGTCAGGTGCTAGCCTTCATTCGCGGTTTATTGGAAAATGTTGGCGTAGAGATCAGCCCTATTCGTCTTATCCGACGTATCAAGAATGGGCTAGAGATTCCTGGCCTGAAGGAGGCACTAATAAAGATACTTCATGATTTCCACCTGCAGATTTCTTTGCTCGAGGGCTGTCAAACCATCATGAACGGCGACAGTTCGGATCTATCTCAGACATTACAGAGAAACCAAACAAGTGGATTCTTCCTCACAGGTGAAGAGCAGTCAAATCCCTAACCACACAAAAACAACTCACGAAAGTGTATTTAGCGAGTGCCGTATGTCCAATATGTTCGTGCTCATTACGAGATAGCCCGCAATCCCTGGTTATTTTATTCTTGTGTCGGCACGTGGTCCACGCAAGTTGTGTCAGCGGTGGAGACAATCTCCCTGTTCAGCCTGATCCCGTTTTGCGCGGCATTGGACTGGGTAAAGCTATTAACGTCGGTATTAGCGGCAAGATTGCATTGTAAGTCTCCCAGTTACAGCTGATGCACCGCGACTGACTCGGTCGTCATCAGCGAATCCATTGTCCGGTCACGGATCAGACAGGGCTGTCCTGTATGTCACAAGAAGAGCGAAGGGCTACGGACATGATGCATGATTTACTCAAGTCTTTTTTTATCATGGTGGAATAATTTCTATATACCATAATTTCTTCCTTTCGCGCAGTGTTTCTGAGGAAGCTGAGAAGTATAAAAGCCTGCTTATAGGCACCATAGTGATGGACTGCTGCAAAGTCAGCGTCTTGACCGTTATTGCGACATTGTTGGTCAACAAGGGTTGTCGCACAGCAACGGCATCATTCTATGCTCATTGGTTCGTTTCCTCATTTTCTAACAATAATTTTGTACCCCCCTGGCGCTTCTCTAAGTTAGCTCCATCTTAGTCATAGACCGAACATAGCGGAATAGATCGCAGCTGGATGCTCCGCATATATTTTCTTGGTGGTAAAAATTCGACCGTTTCGTGATCGTTTCAATCTGAGATCATCGAAGGGGAACCTTCCCAGTCATACGCAGTCGACATGTGTATATAAAAACCAAATCAGCCATGATACTTCGCCATCTCATACTATCACAGCTATGTCTTTCCCTCTTAATCAGACCCAAACACTCGAGCTTATCGTTTGCCTTACCACCATCTCCCATATCTATTTCCAATCCCGTGATATAAAGAAGGTTTCAAAAATCGCATGGTCCGAAGGAGGAGCAGTTATTCCCTCTTCACTCCCCACATCCCTGATAGGACGTATCGTGACCCCAACACATGGGGTCGCTATTATGCTTCCACCGCCACTTTACACATTTACAGTGCTGGTAAATGGGCTGGACCAGCCGGAATGGCTTGCAAGTTGGAAGCTTCCTCTCAATGTTGGTGATAACGAGCCTCGGATTCGGATTGCCGCTTGCCTCGTAACAATAGGGCTATCAATGTTTACTGGGGCTATCTTCAAGCACCTAGGGAAACAGTGGCATTATCTTGGGGTGAGCCCACCTTTCAGTATAATATTAACATGCTCGAACTTCTGGGCGCGCATCAGGTCCGTGAAAAATCAAGCGTCGTTTCAACTGGACCATATGCTTTCGTCAGGCATCCCGGATACCTGTATGCTTTTTTTTCTTTACACGCATCGCTCATACCTCATACCTCATATGCACCGTGCTTAGCCAGGTGCTTGCCCAACAAGCCATTTTCACTCTAATGTTCTGGTCCCTCATCCCATTGATCGCAATGGGTATCACAGTCACGGCATTTGCTATCAAGATCCCTATTGAGGTTTGTCGTTCACCGTTTTTCCCGCATGAGTCCATATCTTCAATCCTTCTCCCACTTTCCGTCTTCAACGCCTTTACTAACGCACAATACAGGAACAATGTCTCCTTGATAACCCCAAAATTGGGCCCGATTACGCAAAATACCAAAAGAAAGTGGGGTGGAGGCTGGTTCCGTTTGTCTGGTAATATCTAGAAAGGATCATGGCCTTAATAATAATAATACTCCTAATGTTGTAGCTGCCCATCGGCGAGAATCACGATGCGTGGATTGTATTAGCGTCTAGAGGCAAGTCGCCGGTTTAAGCAGAGATGATGGGAGTGGTTTAGCGCTCACATTTTGACATCATGAATTTGATCAAAACTTGATCACCTCAAAGACTACACAGCCATTCCCACTGGCTATGCATCGTGAGAGGTATAACGACATAGCAAGTAGCTGACAAGTGTCGGAAAACCTTTATCAACCTGGGTTTTACAGCTTTACTCTCCTCAGCATCGACCCACAAAATGGCCATGATTCCGAACGAACGGAACGCCATTACAACGTTATCCCTGGCATCTGGCTCCGTACTATCTCTCGCTTCGACCGCGTCGTCTTCTGAATCGGACATAACCTCAGCCTCGTTTGGTAATAAAGGGACGATTCCTGACATTTGGGATTTAACAAATAAGGCTTTCCTCGCACTGGGGGAGAGAATTTTGCATACGGCGGAATATCTTATTATACGAAGACGGTTAAGCGTCATCTCTTCAAAATTCCCTCACACAAGCAATGTCAACTTTAAAGGTGTTGAGAAAATGTATGATGATATATTAGAATTATCGAGGTGTGGTTGGAACACCCTGCCTTGTGAAATTATATACTGACTTGGAACGGCGGCAAGGCTCGGTTTATACCCTGATTCAATCAGAGAAAAAGCAATCACCCTTCTTGTTGTGCAGATAGGCAGTCGGCAGGCGGTCCGGCTTGTACAGCACTTGGTTCAGTGGCCGTTGATTGAGATAAACATATTTTTATCTGAAATGACTTCCGTTTTCGATCCTTTCAAGTAAGTGTTCCCGAGTAATTAAAACATGAAGTGACTAGATACCCAATAGACTATCTTCGGGGAGCGAAAAGTCAGGCATTGTGTCTGCATATCAAGACTCTGTTGGCAACTGGGAAGGACATTCATTCGAGCCATTCATTGATTTTCTGTGTCAGGTAATGCAATCAAGTGAGCCCACCCTCGAAAATGGAATTATGGATTTCCTCCTACAATTGTACGCAACGAACTTTCGTGACCCCCTTGCTACCATCGAACCCACTGGACTTCGCCGAGAATCAGTTCTTCACGCAGCGTGCAATTATCTCCTTGGCATCATATCTCATACTGAGAGCGGCCCAGACCTCGTGTGTAAACACCCGCTATATGTCATATGGTCAAGGCAGCCGCGAATGGCCTTCACCAATTCGGTTCAAAACAGGGAACGCCGGCGGATGGAAATGTGGCAGCTGGTAAACAAGGAATGTATTCCGTGGCGTATATACTCGACGTTTGCCATGGTGCTGGATTGGACGAGGCCGTCTGGCGAACTATTCCTTATTGACGTCGCTTTTGACCTCCTGGAATTTTCGGGGTGAGCATCCGGGAACTAGCACACATACATTTATTCATAAATGGCTTGTTGCAGATCGAATGCTATTGAGCCTAAAATTTCATTCCGGGCTTTGAGGTCACTGCATATGTTTTTGACACGAGGGAGTGTTCAAGCTCAGAGATCCATACTCTCCTACTTGGACTTGAATGACCACGAGCACTGTACCAATGTTATGAAGCAGATCGTGGTTCGTCTCTCCACCCTGATGTACGTATAATGCGATGTATGTCGGTATCATGGTGATTGACAAGTCGTAATTTTTTAGAACGGGAGGAACTCCAGAGACCAAGATGTTTTTCCTACGGTGGGACGAAGATGATTTCAAGAACACTGCAGTGTTACACTTCATCCACTGCTTCTCCAATATCGCCAAAGGGGAAGCTCGCTTCCTGCGCTTCATGCTTGAGGCTAATATTTTAGGGCTCTTGCGCCCTTTCCTTGAAATTGAAGGCGCACCGGGCATTGCAAACCATTCAGTGGAGACTTGGATGGTCTATGAACCAACAGAGCTTACAATAGTCGACTTGATTCGTGACCGTGGGCTTGAAACGTATCTGCCAGCACTAGTTGGGGAACCACCAGATTATACTGTATATCGGCGCAGTGTCTTGATTCAAGCGTTTGATATTTTCTTACAACGCGAGGACCACCACCCTTTTCCCGAAAATTTGAATTCGCCATGGGATGCTCTGCCCAACGCCACGGAAGAATGGACCTATGACTCTTTCTGGACATCGTAAATCGATTTCCATCAGACCTAGAGGTCGGGGGTGGATGTTATCCTCATAGTTATTAATTAGTCATTTCAAGTTGGGAAATCTTCGAGAAAATGAGATAAATGAGACGTTGATAGTAAGGTTTGGTTTTGATCAAAACATTCAAGTCAAAGGACCGTCACCATTAGCTCTTGATGCGAATGGAGGTATCCGTATGACAGCCTTACCCTTTTTCTTTCAGCTTTCAACGTTCCCTGTAAGCGATGGCGCGTTCCTACGACCCTCAATTGAACATCTGAGTTTCTTATGATATTTGGTTCCACGTCGTTCGAAAGCGGAGGAATAATTCTTGGCCCCGGGGCTCTGTCCGGTAATGATAGTATGGGTGACGTTTGTACACTGAGTGAAGTGATGAGGGCAAGAAAAGACGACTTGTGTCTTTTCGGTAGTATAGCTCTGGGAACCAGCCGCGTGAAAGGTTATATCTTAAACAGTAGAAGCTATGGCCTGGGATTCCTGAATGGCATATTGGGGGAAAGGGCCAGAAAAAAGAAAGAAACGTACAGTGGGATACAAATCCTGACCAATCCTGGACGATCGTTCCCTACACCCATCGAGGCTCCTCCATGGCCACCCGCCATTGGCTCAAATTATTCTGGACATACCTGCTTCCCAAGGAATACCCGAATAACGATAACTAAAACTCGTACGTGAATGATTTAGGCTCCCTTAGCTTGATTATAGGCCGTTTCTCATGACAAAGACTTAAAATGAACTTGAAGAGATGCCTTATACGGGTGGAATGGTGGGGATTATATGGCGGTCGACTTCATGGTTGGGGAACTATTGGTGGTTACTATTGGGCAGGTGTGGCAAGAGGTGGGGGTTGGAGCGGAATAGGTCGAATCGCGACGTCAAGATAATCAGAATACGTGGACCTACACGTCGTGTGGTACTGGGTAAAAGCCCTTCAAAAAGCCGAGATGGAGTCAATAATGAAGAATGATTTTTCTCTATAAATGAGAAATAGCCAAACAGCGCTCACATCATGAACCAAATTTTGTTTCAACGATCATTTTCACCTGCGATCCGTATCGTCACCCCTTCTTCCAACGCCATTAGCATTCACTTTCGAGTCATGATCTCAAAAGGGTATGTATACAATTCTCTGTGGTTGAACCCCTGACGAGTGAACAAGCGACACATTCAATTGTTTGGTAAAACAGGGAACATAGCATAGCCGTTCCGAAGGTCTTCTTCGTTCTGCCGGAATAGTCATGCACCGCAGTACACTGCCCCAAGTGGCTATGTACATAGGCGACTTTCGTCTGCCAGGCCCTTAATGTAAATCCTCGTTGTCGTCTTCAGAGGCAACACTTCCTAGGGCCACCTTGGATACCCAAGAGTACCACCAGAATCCACCACGAACATGCCAGTGGATTTAGATAGAAGTGATGCTTTAAGCGCTGTCCTAATAACTGCGAGGAGCCTCAAATCTGTCAGCGACCTCGTTCCCTTTCCGTATATCAAATCTGTGTTTGAGGCAGTCATCACGGTTCTGGAGTTAGTAGAAGTAAGCATCTGCTTGATTATATGGAGCGGCTCTACTTAAGGACCACAGCAAGTCGATAAGAACAATGAAGATCTATTAGTCCTTTCCAGGTCCATCGTCGCTGTTGCCAAAATTATAGATGACGAGATCAGAGAGTGTCCGGCCACCACTGCAATTCGATTCAAAACTACTTGTGATCAATTCAGCGGGTATGACATCCCCAGGATTTGAATGGACCCTCCGGGTAGCTCATTATCGTCTCTCCCTAGGTACTTGAAGAATATATCGTCTGATCTTAACACATTGATAAGGAAGCATTCTGTATGGCGGTTCAAAAGGTATCTCAAGGCAGCCGCTACCCGAGATAAGATTCAAAGCTACACGCGCCAGCTTGAGGATCTCCGTTCCAACTTGATCGTGAGTGCATTATACGTTTTGATAGATCAAAATTATGATATATCATTATCGGGCCACAGCTCTCCGCCGCGACTGGGACCCACCTAGATGTTGCACGGGTTGATGACCGCATTCTGTCAGTCCATCAAGATGTTAGTCACATTAAAGCTTCAATCGTACAACTGGAAAGTGTAGCACGGAGCCCGGTCCAGACTGAGGTAACCTTCGAGGAAGACGTGAGTCCTCTCCAAATGCTCCTCAAGGATCCTTTGTTCAGGATCATTAGTTTTACCGGCTCCGTCGTGGAGACATAAAACTTGACTTCGCAACTGCTGCACGATTAGTAACTATTGGAAGCCTGAGTGCTGCAGACAATCAAGTCGACAAAGTCACAACTATTACTAACATTAAAGGACATATCACGAGCGCAAATGCTGTGAAGACATTTCAAATATATAAGGGAAAAGATGCAGAAGAGGTATATTGGCATGAACCACTTCTAACTTTGTAAGTGTTGTTGATGACGATGTCTGAGCAGATCTGGCAGAAACAACTGTTATTTTTCGGAAATTTCCCAAGCTCTCCATATATTTCCCAACTCTATGGGTTCTGTGGGTCACCCCAACTTTTTGCTTTGGCATTTCATGGTGGTATGAAAGTTCTTCAAACCAATTCAATATGGCTAATGACTTCTTTAATTTTTTTTTTTAGATCTTGTTTCAATTGACCGCTATGCCAAGGTACTTTCAACCTCGGAGCAGTTTGTGGCTTATGAACATAATTTGGTAAGTCTGGCTCTTCCATTTTTCTTCCTTTCTTTCTTGTTTTGATGACAGACAATATACTACTCATAATAGCTGAGTGACTTTCGAGTAAGTCACTATTTTTTCTTAATCCTAGCTCTCAACATCACCCAGTCTGCGTGCGAACATGTTTCCAAAGTCCTGAATAAATCAAATCTGGAGTGGGATCTAGCCTACCATACCTTGGTTGACTCTTCTTCAGGAAAGATTTCCTTGTCCCATTTCCCAGTTCATGGAAAGCCTGAGGCCTTTTCCTATGGCGTTTCATATGTGAACTTCATTCTTGTGTTCTTATATATAGTATGTTAATATCTATTCAGCCAACAGGGTCCTACTTACACTGGTTTGGCAATCGTGCAACAATTCCAAACTGTGACACTCGTCTCTATGCTCCCTCCCAATTAAAATCACACCACCAACTATCCTCAAGGAGAGTTGAGTATGAAAAAATCAGGGATATTTTTTGTCCTACACATGTTTCAAATTTATCTCATGGTACTGTCCGTGTTGGTGCTATATATCTCAAGGCATCCCCATGGGGTCATGTCAATGGTGACAGTGGGATCCACATTCTGGGCCACTTTCCACATATTAGACCAGAATTCTACCAGTATTGGGATACCTTAACAGGTAACCAGGGCCAGAAGAAGGATCGGGGTTGGACAAGGTTGGTTTTTACTTGACCATTTTCATTTGTGCTTATTGAATTCAGATTTACTGCTCCTCTTGGTCAACGATATGATTCCCATTATGTCCTTTATCCCAGCTACTCTCTGAACCTATGCACAAATATTAGTTGCCAGAAAACTGGGAATGGGGAATGGCTCGCTCAGGCACATCACTGGCTAAACCAAATGGATCCTGAATCAAAGAGCTGGCACCTCTCTGATATTTCAGTTGGTAGGTGCTCCTCAATCATAGTTTAAGAATCAAAAAATCAACAGAATAAATACTAGCTCAGAGAATAGACTCCCGGTTACGCTGGGAGCTCTGTCCATTAGCTGATATATTCACACTCGAGGATACTTTCATGGCCCCGGACACGATAGCTCCACAAGAATTCTGTCTTCCTAAGGAGGTCTATGTTTTTGTTTCAGACATCAAGGTGGACAAGAGTGGGAAGATTATCTATCCTAATGTGTACTGGTCTACCCAACCTGACATCAGGACAACCGAAGGTCTTCCATCTGGTTCCTTCGTCAACCTTGAACTGAGCGAAAGCATTTATGGAGTGTGTTGGCGTGCTCATCATTATGATGCCATCAAAAGGTTCCATCGTGATTGTGGTTTTTTACCGGAAACTCTGGACTTGGCAAATTGTTTAAATATCCGCCCGGCCCAAATATTAAATACACCTATACCAAGTAAATGTAATAAAGCTTTTTTACTCCTGTCATACTCGTTGCTAATTGTGCGTTCTCCTAGCAAAAACACCAAAGTTCGGAGCTGTGCCGAATTTTTATGATGCATATTCAGGAGCACCGCTACCCAGAGCACAGGGGTTGAGGATTTCACGTCACCAGCTCAGATTGTTAAAAAAACACTTCCAGGCCCAGAACAATCGGGTCTGATCAAAGAGGAGTGAAGGATGATGAACCATTGGTATAATTTAATTGAATGGGAATGATTGCCAAAATTGCGGGGAGTGTACCAATCTAGCCCTGGGGCCCTTACATGTCGCCAAGTATCATGACTCGAGAATCACTGCCCATTTCCTATAAATTTCCGTTTGCCATGGGATGCTCCCCTCAGCGACATCGGAGGAATTGATCAAGTCTCAATCTAAAAGTTGTGAGGATCCCCACAGTTTTCGGATGGTCATCTAGTTATCTAGAGAATCAATATGATTTTTGTAAATACCACACTCAATTGACATCAAGTACGACCAGTGATCATAGGGGCCCGAGGATGATTAATGACAATGTTTACTTTTGACTGAAGTTTGATCATGCCAAAGTCATAAGACAACTCAGCGTCATCTCTTCCAAATTCCCTCATACGAACAGTGTTAAGTTCAAAGGAATCGAACATATGTATGACGACGTGTTAGAGTTATCAAGGTGCGAATATCTAGTACTTCACCCTTTGACTCGATAGTTAATATCAATAATGGTGAGACTCGATCCATACCCTAATTCAATCAGGGTAAAAGCCATCACCATTCTTATTATACAGATAGATGCTCGACAAATGGCCTGCCTCATACAACGCTTAATTCTATGGCCATTGATCAAGATAAATTTATTTTTATCTGTGATAACATTTATCCTTAACCCTCTTCGGAAAGCATACCTAAAGCGACAATTATATGAGGCGGCTAAACGCTAAGTAGGCTGGCTGTTTTTGGGGGGCGAAAGTTCGGGCATTGTGTCCGCATACCGAGATTCCATTGCTAACTGGGAAGGGCACTCATTAGAGCCCTTTATTGATTTCCTTTATCAAGTGTTGAGAAGGACTGTCTGCGACGGCCCGGTACTGTTCCGTATCAGTCCCGGTCTTACTCCTTTTACCAATCAGCTTTCCTTATTCGTTCCCGCCTATTCCTACAGCTTGTAGGGATGGCGTGTTTAGGGGTCTAAGACCCAACGTCGTACTTATACTCTCAGGTAGAGTAGGGGCCCACCTCAGTCATCTTTCACCTATCTGTGTGACTGACCTGAGCTACTTTGTTATTCACTACATCAAGTAATACAATCCGGCGAACCCACTCTCGAAAGTGGAATTATGGATTTCCTTCTACACCTGTATGCTACAAATTTCCGTGACCCTCTTGCTACCGTTGAATCCACTGGATTTCACCGACAATCAATTCTCCACGCGGCGTGTAATCAGCGTATGGCCTTTACCGATTCGATTCGGAACAGGGAAACTCGGCGCGTGCCAATGTGGCAACTCACAACCAAAAATTGGATTTTATGGCGTATATACTCAACTTTCAACATGATGCTGGACTAGACGAGGCCATTTGATGAATTGTTTCTTGTCGATGTTGCTTTCGATCTTTTGGAATTTTCTGGGTGAGCTTTCGAGAGTCCGCGCACATACGTTTATTGAAATGACTTAATACAGATCAGGCACTGTTGAACCTGAGGTTTCGATCTGGGCTTTAAGATCGCTGCACATGTTCCTCACAAGATGTAATGTTCAGGCTCAGCGAGCTGTACTTTCTTATTTGGATTTAAATGACCAGGAGCATTGTACCAATGTTATGAAAGAGATTGTCCATCTCTCTGCTTTGGTGTACGTATTAGAGTATAGATATCTGCGCGTTGGTGGCTAACTTATTATAATTGAATTTTAGAGTGCAGGGAACTCCTGAAGCTATGATATTTTTTCTGCGGTGGGACGAAGACGATTTCAAGCACACTACAGTCTTGCACTTCCTCCACTGTTTTTTCGGTATCGCCAAAAGAGAATCCCGCTTTCTGCGCATCATGCTTGATGCTAACGTTTTAGGGCTTTTACGTCCTTTTCTCGAGATCGAAGGCGTACTGGGGATTGTGCGCTCTTTGGTGGCGCCTTCAATGGTCTGCATATCAACCGAGCTTAATTTGATCGACTTGATTCGCAACTACGGACTCGAAACATATTTACCAGAGCTGGCTCAAGAGCCACTTGATTATGTTGTGTATCGGCGTAGGGTTATGATTCGGGCCTTTGATATTTTCTTAGACCGTGGGGATCACCACCCATTTCCTGAAATCCTGAATTCTCCGTGGGATACTCTGCCCAGTGGCCTCGAAAAAAGTGATTATGCCTCTTTTTGGACGTCGTAATATGGGCGTTATAACGACCTTTGATGTACCTGAAGATAAAGAGTGGTTATGGCCCTCGTAAAACGTATACGGATAATAATAATTCAACATGTGCCTAAAATAACCATCCTCAAATTTCCCAAAATAATAATAATTAGAGATACATACTTGGCGGAAATATACTCGCCATCTTCTCCAAGGAATTCCAACTATCGTATATACTTAAAAAAAATAGCTGATTCATCCACTCGACGCAATAATGCGAGTGATAAATTGTCGATGTGGCTGTGTGTGAACCACATGATAGTGAGCAAACGCCTATATGTGTTGGGAGCAGATGCTAGTCCGAGGTCAACCCAGCAGGGCAAAAACAACGCTAATGCTCTCGGACATTCATTAGATTCCGAATAGAATGATATACGTGCACCTCGACTGATGGTGTCATGGAGGATAGTCGTGCATGGCCAGCTCTTCCAGTAACCGGGCACGCTCGTTTAGGAGGGCAATGTTACGGGCACGAGCTTCGCGAAGTTGTATGAAATCATATTGGTGCTGTATCTCGACATAAACTAAGCCGTCTTCCTATGGTGCAAATAAACGTACATCGACAATATTATCACCCTCCCGTTTGTGTGTTCCCTGCATCCTTCTCATGCTTTCAAAGGATTGTAACTCTAAATCTTCGTCAACCGGTTCTATGTAACCCGTGCGCCGAACTTTGGCTGTGGCTTCTGGATGGGAAGGCTCAACGCATTGGCAATAGCCTTGCTCAATGAAAGACCCGCCGAGCTCTGGAGAGAGCACGACAGATGGAGAAGGTATTTCGTGTATACAGCGCGGGCGTGGGCGTCTCCTCGTATGGGGTCTCCGAGAGCGCTTTCCACCTGACTGGTTAGGATAAAATGTATCATTGGATCCCACGCTAACGCTAACACTTGTATTGGACTCTGAACGACGGTGCAAGGAGAAATTTGAGGTACTGGCAGTTTTCCTAGTTAGAATGGACATAGCAGATATCGTGGGAGAGGGGGCCTGGTTTTTAAGGTAAGCGGTGACTTCACTATCACCGTTGTTGATTAACCCACGATCCCTCCCAATCCAACATAGAAGCTCTCCGATAAAAACAGTCTCGTGCCATTCGCCCGATGCAAGTCTTTGAGGATCGATATTGCTCAGTCCGACGTCTTGTTGAATAATATCACTTTCCAGGACCCCGATGAAGAATTTCATGCTTTGGACGTTTCGACTCGGGCGACCGTAAGGCGAGATTTCGGTGGGAATTTTCTCGTCCATTAGTTGGGCAAGAATCGCGATAAGGAGCGAAGGGGTTAAGTCTATTGGCGACGCGAGGGATATAGGGATATGAAGGGCGCTAAGGAGAGTATTGAGTTGCTTCACCAGGGGTTCTTGGATTTCAATGGTACTTCTGGTTGACATGGCGACATTTGTGTGTTTGATGATAGTATAGGGTGATACAGTGTACAAAACAGGAGCCAGAGACCAGAAATAAGTTAGAACTGCATTTAGGTGTTGTTGAAGTTGAGAACAAACAACTTGTATTGCTGTTGCCCTTGAACCAAATCAAGGAAATCACCGAAGGCTTGTAATATAACAAGAGCAAAGGATAGCGGAGATTCAAACGCGTGACCGGCCCTAAAGCCAAATCTGGCCGAATTACCTGCATATTTGTTGGACGCGCCTCTATAATTCCTTAATTTTGGTATACCTTTCTTGGACGCGACTATCACCGTGTCAGCGATACCCTGTATGCCTAATGACTCCTCAAGTGCTGGCCCGTCGACTAGGGCGAAATTGAAAGAAGAGGTTCAGGTCAAGACCGAAAGGACTCAAAAAGACAAGGGAAAGCAGAGGGTCAGGGTTGAAGAGGAACCAGATAGTGATGAAGATGCTGATCATGAACCAGACGAGGAAGATTCGCGTGGAAATGAGGACAATTATCAAGATGCTGAAGGGGAAGACGACGACAGCGATGGTGATGGCGCTGAGGGTAGCTCCTCAAGGGGCGCCAAACGGACTCGTGTAAATGAAGACGGTGACGCGCGTCCAGCTGAAAAGTCTAAACCCAAGGCACGAATAAAGACCCTCCCTCGCGATATCGATGGGTAAATGACCTGTTGTATCTATTTTACGCTTCTCACTTACTTTGCAGGTATATCCCTGGCTCAATTGTTCGAATTCAATTGAAGAACTTTGTCACCTATGATTATGTTCAATTCTGCCCGGGTCCGTATCTAAATATGATCCTCGGTCCTAATGGAACGGGAAAGAGTAGTATTGCTTGTGCAATCGTTCTAGGGCTCAATTCACCTCCAGCCGTCGGTTCCCTATTTATGTGCTTTACTATAATGTCTGACATTGTTGACGTCGTAGATTCTCGGTCGAGCTTCTGATCTTAATTCTTTTGTCAAGATTGGTACTAATTCAGGCCATATTGAGATTGAGTTGAAAGCCTCGAAGTCCAAACCAAATATAGTTATACGTCGCACCCTTAGCGCTACTTCGAAGAGCTCGACTTTCACTCTTAACGGCAATGCTGCATCTGGGAAAGAAGTATCAAGCAAGATCGCTGAATTGAATGTTCAAGTTGGTAATCTGTGGTAAGTTTAATACACTTTTGTAGGGCAGTGTGTCTCGATCAATTTGTCAGTTCGTTTCTTCCACAGGATAAAGTCTCAGAGTTTGCTTCGATGAGCCCTCAACAACTCTTGAGGGAAACACAACTCGCCGCCGGTGACGAGAATTTAACGAATTGGCATAATACTTTGATTAGTGCAGGCAAGGAGTTAAGGATATTACAGCAGGTATGGACGACATCGCATGCTGTATGTTAAATCTGATATTTTAATCAAGCAAATCAAACAAGAAAGTGGTGATCTTCGTCAGATGCAAGAACGGAATGAGGGAATTGAACGAGATGTTCAACGCTACAAGGATCGTTTAAAGATTGAGCATGATGCAAGTTTCCACATTTCCGACTCACACAGCCCCCACGGAACTAATCTTGGCCCAGATTGAACTATTGAACGTCCTAATACCAGTGGAAGGATATCGTGAAATGCGCGCCAAGTTTATGGTGATGAGAGCAAAGCAGCGCAAACTTCACGAAGAAGTGAAAAAACTGAAGGCAAAAAACGAACCTGCTCATACACTCCTGAAGTACGTTGTTTCTTGAACTTAGGATAAATTGCCAATGAATTCTCGATCAGAAAATTGGAAACAGAATACAAAGAACTTGACAAGAATCGCGACATGATGAAGGCCACGATTCAAGCTAGGTTTGGAAAGATGAAAAACAAGGTGGCTGCCAGTGACAAGCTTGTACGTCCCTATCGCGATATTCGCATTATGTATCTTATATAAAGCAGGAAAATGATGCTGAAGAACTAACTCTTCTCCTAGACCGTCTCAAGAAAGAGGAAAAAGATAGAGCTCGGAAGATTAAAGCTTTCGAAGCAGAAATAATAAGAACAAAAGAGGAATTGGCCAAACAGTTGGACGTGAAGCTCGAAAAGTTATCAGATGTTGCGGAAGAAATGGTATAGTGTTGTCATTCCTGTTGTCCCATAAGCTAAGCCTAGTATAATAGAAACAACTAAACCTGGAGCGTGCCGGCCTCGTGACTCGGAAGGATATTTTGAACGAGAAGTTGATGAAGAATATTGACGACAAAGCTAGAGTAAATCACGATCTAGAGCGTGCATACGCAGAGTAAGACTCCATACAATATGCTTTTCGATTTTCTAACAATGATTCCCAATGTTAGCCTCAAGCGGCTCGACGATGTTGACGTCCAGAAATTGCAGAAACTCTATAACTGGGACCGGGATACACATGATGCTATCCTTTGGCTCCGACAAAACCGCAGTAAATTCAAAATGGAAGTATTTGAGCCTCCCTTAATGTGTTTAACTGTGCCAAACAAACAATTCATAAACGCGGTAGAATCCTGCTTTAGTGCAGCTCAACTCAAGGTGAGTGATACTCGGATTATATTACCTTGTCTTAACCATATCTCTGTAGACATTTGTTGCACAATGTCCAGAGGACTATGATGTTTTCAACGAGTATATCAATGACAAAGGAGCTCTTGGTCGGAAGACTCGTGTCTCGACATGGTTTAAGACCCAACAAGGTAGTTCTCTCCCTCCCCCACCCATGAGCAAAGACGAGGTACCCCTCAGTACATATATCGCTGGGCAACTATATTAATTCGCACACAGATGACTTCATTGGGATTTGATGGTTACGCAATTGAATACGTTGATTGCCCTCAAGGATTGTACTGGTTTTTACAAAGCGAGCTGAACTTGCACCGAACAGTTCGTCATCCACCATACCGGATCATACCTATACCTAAATCTAGGCTTCTAGGCCATATCACTAGACTCCAATAGGGTAGATGTCAATAGGGCTATGGAGGCTGTGACGAGGTTGGGGCCCAATGGTTTCGGAGGAGGCGCTACATTTATCAATGGAATGACCCAAAATATCGTTAACCGGTCGAGGTATGGCCGCAAGGCTATCGGAAACATGACAAGAGACATCCGCAGCGCCAAGAATCTTGTTGCATCTACAAGTATGATTGCATTCAAATGTGATTCTACTAAACTAATTCTCATTAGTCGACGTCGAGCAAAAGCGAAGAATCGACGAGACCATCTCTAACCACAAACAGGAACTTGGATTATACGACGAAGAGCGACAAAGGCTCGATAAGGAAGCAAGGGACATCGCCGAAGAGGACAAAATTTTCCAGAAGCGAGGTGTATGTCTTTTACCTGTCCAAACTGCCTTTACCATGTTCAAGATGCTCGCAGCAAGCTCTCAAAGCTCGTAAAGAAGCTATCACCCAAGCCGAAACGCGTCGCGTTCAGACCACAGCTA
Organism: Collybia nuda; assembly: GCA_015584075.1. Lineage (NCBI taxonomy): Eukaryota > Fungi > Basidiomycota > Agaricomycetes > Agaricales > Clitocybaceae > Collybia > Collybia nuda. The sequence goes on from MU150339.1 coordinate 33,296, forward strand.
AATTAGGTTCGTACAACCTGTCTCGAAAGGAAAGTTCCATCTAATCTACAATCAACAGAACGTAATGAAGCTCACCTCAAGAATCTCAAAGCTCACCCAACAGCATCAGCTGAACGCGTCAAGGTCAAGAAAGAGCTTCTTAGTATTACGAAGAAACGCGTGGGAATTGCAAAGGAATATACAGCATGTAACAACCCATACATGGAATAGTCCTACTCGCTGACTGCTTTTGATCATTACAGGAATTGGCTCGTTCTATAATCCCAGAGCAAAAAGAAACAACCAAGACTGGCCTCAAGTTCGTGCAAGTCGGTGCAAACAAGGCCGCGCTTCAAGAACTTTGCAACCGAAAGGACGACAAATATCAGACGGCCCTAGCGACTTTCAATGAGGGTCAGTTCAGTGTATTTGAGATATGGAAAACACCTAAATTCACTTTTAGTCGACGCCCAATTTCAGACCATCAAGACTGAATCCAAGGCTGCTCTTGACGAGAGTAGACGAGTAATCGGCGAAATTAGTGATAATCTACGCGAGGAATACAACGAAATTGAAACAAAGCGCACTTTGTACGATAAAGAACTCGCGGCCGCAGAGCAAGAGGGCCGAACTCCTCCCTCCGCGGACGGCGTGGATACCCGGTCGCTAGAGGAGCTCCAGGCTGATCTGGATACGCAACGTGCTAATCTTGAACTCAATCTCAACACAAACCCAGGAGTTGTTGAGCAATACGAAAAGCGTAAGCGGGATGTAAGCGAAGCCCCTAATGTCCGTGAAGAGGGGCTAATGTTGAACTAGATCGAGCAACTGGAGAAAACAATCGAAGAAAAGCAGAAGAAGGCTGAAAAAATCGAGCGAAACATCCGCAATGCCCGAGTATGCCTACATTTTTATTTTTTCCTTCATAGTACTTATTTTTGTCGTGGCGTGTAGGAAAACTGGCAACCAGCCCTGGAAAGGCTGGTAACAAGCATCGGTGAGAAGTTCTCCGCTTCATTCGATCGTAAGACCTTTGCCCAGCTCTATCTCCCCTTTACTCACACTCCTCAGGGATTGGATGCGCTGGAGAGATTCGCATCAGTGAACATGAAGACTATGAGAAATGGGCGATTGATATTCTCGTCAAGTTCCGTGATAGTGAGAAGCTACAGCTACTGACTGGCCAGCGCCAATCCGGAGGTGTACGTCATATCCCATGAGGCCCCCTACCCCTTCCCTCTGATCTGACAACTCTAGGAACGGTCCCTAACCACGATTCTGTATCTCCTGAGTTTGACAGAAGAAGCTCGTGCTCCATTCTCTCTCGTCGATGAGATCAATCAGGTACGCTCTTCGGGCTCCCCAACTTTGCTCGTATTGACATTTTCCCACCTGTGATCTAGGGAATGGATCAGCGTGCCGAAAGGATGGTCCACAATTCCATGGTGGAAGTCACATGCAAGCCTGATAGCGCCCAGTATTTTCTCATCACTCCCAAGCTCCTTCCAGACCTGGAGTACCATGAGCGCATGAAGATTCTCTGCGTAAACAACGGCGAATGGCTTCCCGAGGAACAAGATATCGGCAATATGAATAACATGATCGATATGTTCCTTCAGAGCCGTAACATTTGAACTCTTATCCCAGTCATCCTTGTATTGCTTCCATTTGACTGACATTTAATATTACATTGTTTAAATATTGTACTATTGCACGTAAATTAGCTTATGGTCATCATATGTATTGCGCGAGCTCGCCACGGCGTTTTTTGGCGGCGGTCATACACGATTGTAATGAATTTTGGGCCCCAGAACTACCCAAGCCTAATTGAGAGAGAGAAATGAGTTGCCCATCACTATCCAATACAACAGATAAAGTTGTATCCAGGAGTGGCTCCTCAAATGCGGTGGGGTCGGACAAAATGTGTGTGCTTGTGGGGGAACAAGGATCAGCAAATCAACAAAACGAGTAGCAAAGACTCACGAATCGAAAATACCAAACGACATTGAAACCGGAGTGCGTGTTATTTCCAAGGGCATCTTGGTTTTACGCGAACAAGTAGTTGTACCGGATTCTTGGTCAAATGTCGCTTTCGGTAGCTGTGCTGGTGGAGGTGGGATAACTTTAGGCAAAAACTTCACAGGACAACAGCGTAAACAATACTCACTATTTTTTAGGGCAGCCACCATGGCTATCAGAGTTGCATCAAATGCATTCCCATCGTAATTGATACATGTGGCGTCCACGTACAAAACCCAAGCGGCTTTCCCGGGATGGATACAGAGGGAAGATAATGGGAGCATTCCTGAACTGTTGGCAGCAGTTATAATGATCCTGAGTAGCCGGATGGGAAAGATGGTACGGACGCGAGGAGGACTTCATTCAAGCGGTCGGAAAGGACCTGGGCCTCCTCAGTCGGCGGACCAGGTTTGAATTTTGGGGAGCATATGGCTGGGAGATCGAGATTGGGGACTGGCGGCGGCGGCAGCGCGCATATAATCAGAAATCCACGAGAGAACATGCGTGTTCGACGGGGGTGCTCTCACCGAGAAAACCCTCCAGGGCGCGATCTAACTCTGGTTCAGCTATCTCAGCCTTCACGCCACATACTATTGTTGTGTTTCCGAGGCGAACAAGTGCTGAGCCATCCGCGGTGGTTATAGAACCTATCTCATCATACTGTTAAAACTTTTTTGATTCCTGTTGAAAGACGTGTAAATGCGCGCACCGACATTCACAAACACATCTCTCCATACATCAAAGTCTCTCCCATCTGGTCTGATGTTTTCTGATAGAAATCGTTCCAAATAAATGCGTGGGTGCAGACGTTGAAATATGGAGGCTTTTAGAGCTTCTTGCTCTTGGGGAGAGATGGGTGTCATGGTTGAAGCCATGATTGCTTGATGAAATTGTCGTAAGCCCTTGATCCCTTTCTCCCAAATTATAACTTTCGGGTTTTATGGTAAATCAGCGGTCAAAATATGTTCCTTGGCTCTACTTGTAAAGAATGGCATAACTAGTACATTGGTAATTTCTCTAAATGAGGTTCGTCCTTCCACCTTCCCATACGATCAACTAGTGATAATCCCTTTCAAGATCGCTAGCTCGGCATTGATGATACTACTCGTCGCTGCCCCAATAGAAACGTTGTTCGCTAGAACAACGAATTTTATATCCAAAACCTGACACTGTCTGATACGACCCACGGAAACTCCAGCACCATCTTGATAATATCTATCCAATCGAGGCTGTGGTCGATCTTTCTCCTCATGTACACTGATCGTATGTCTAGGTGCCGATGGGCATCCCAGTGTTTGGGCATCTGTGGTGAAATTTGCAAGTGCTTCTCGGACCTGTTGGGGACTGGGTGGGGGTCTTTTCGCAAATCTGATAGAGACACATTCTGTATGGCCGTCGATAACGGGAACTCGATTACATGACGCGGAAACACGCAGAGGATTGCGCGCGTGCATGTCAAACGACTTGACACCTTCATCAGACGTAGCGACTCCGCCAAGAATTTTCAACATCTCCCACTCCATCTTTTCTTCTTCGCCACTGATGTATGGAACGACGTTGTCCAAAATATCCATACTAGATATCCCAGGATATCCGGCACCAGAGATGGCTTGCATTGTTGTTACTAGCAAGGATTCGATCGGCCCAAAGGATTTCTCTAGGGCGGCAAGTGGGATGACGCAGCCTGTTGTTGAGCAGTTAGCATTGGTCACGATGAAGCCTTTCTTTAGTGGGGGCGAGTGCTGCACTTGTTGCTGGCTGATCATCGCATAATGTGATGGGTTTACGAGAGGGACGATAAGGGGAACATTGGGATCTCTCCGGAAGTTCTTCGCGTTGGAGAAGACAGCGAGATCTGCAGCTCGGAAAGCACCCTCTGCGAGCCAAAAATCAGTCATGCATTTGAGATTATCTTGTAATATACATACCAATTTCTCCGGCAACATCGGCGTCCAGGCCAGAAAATACGACTGCACACTCCTTGAAGTGCTCCGGCTTGCACTCCTTCACCACCATGTCTCGTGCCACATGTGGAATGCGGGTAGTCTGTTTCCAGTTTACGGCAGTAGTATATGGCTTGTTCGCTGATCTTGGTGAAGCACCAAGTGCATGAAGAATGAACCAAGGGTGTGCCGAAAGGAGAGTGATGAATCGCTGGCCGACTGTGCCCGTAGCCCCTAAGACACCAACTTTAATCGGACCTCCTTCTTGCATTGTTTGCCTTGGATATTTTGATAGCAAAGGACTATCAGAGAAATCAACAGGATCAGAAGGTTTGGACGGGCGCATTGTATCCATCTTTACAACTACAACTCACGATTTCGAAAATAGAGAGGCCTAAAAGTGGCCACGTGATCACAAATATTCAGCCAAGGTCTTAAACTTTTAAGCTGTTTTTCAAAGAAATTTTAGGGTACTCAAAATGTCTCTAGATTATATATATATATATATATGCAATTCAATTCGTACGATACGGCCGAAAAATTTGCGGGCGTGAGTCACTTATTTTTCCAGAGCCAACGATAATGTGATAAGGAAAATCGATAAAGTTGATAGTGACTCGACCATAACCGAGGATAAATTAGATTCGTACCAGTAGACACGTGAGACCGACCTTTCTCCCTGCGAAAGTGTCTTCCAGCGAGAACAATAGAATGTGTCATTATGGTGTTGAACGTGCCCACAAGATCTGCTCCCGTTCTCCGAGACCTTGACAGGAGAGCGCCAAATTTAGAGCGGACGGCACATTGGAACAACCTCGTGGGTTACCTTCCGGTATCACCATGTTGAGACTGGACAGATCGTTCAGGAACGCGACTATGTTAAATAACATAATCGCCGGTCTCCTAAAGTTTATGTTTAGTCGCGTATCTTTATTAGTCCATGGATGTATTTGGAATAACTCGGTGTAAACCTCAAGTCGATCGAAGAAGACCTGTCGACGGTAATTCACCCCATGCGCGTCCTAGTGTTGACGGTTACTATCCTGCTGCCCGGAGCGACCCATGGAGGTTCTGCAGAGATGTTGTTTACCTCCCCGCCTCTCAAAAAGCCCGAAGGTTACAAAAAAAAAAAGTGCATGGGATAAGTCCATGGATGTACTCCTTTGTCGTAAGCCACACGCGAGCCTTGAGAGTCATATGCGCTCTCGGCCATCGTTCCATCAGCCCGTGTAAAAGCCAGGTGCCATCTTCGTAGGTTCTCATTGGCTCCACACGATAATATTTTCGTCCCTCTGAGTATCAAAATAGATGGGTTGGAGGGGTTGATAGGGTCAGTGAAACCAAACCTCATTGAGTTTGTGCTTTCGGTGTTCACGGTGTTATTGATGACCTGAGAAGCGAATCTCCGTGATTCGTTGGTTGCACAGGAGTAGGAGATAGCATAGGATCTCAGCCTTTTTGACCTGAATGTACAGTTGAATCGGGAGATTTAGAAAGGACTCCAATGCGTCGTGGCGGTAGTGTGTCAAACCATAACCGGGTTTAAAGAAATGTAATTTATATATTTTACGTAATTTACACTTGCTAAGTGACGACGACGTCCACGCTCAACGTTGTCCAGCTCATCAAGCGCGCACCTATTCAACGACCATGTCGACACCAGCCGAAGCTGCAGCCCAACTCATCTACCCAGCGAACGTACAAGCAAACTCCTCTCTGACCAGCGTCAAATTCCTATCATCCTGTTTCGCTGGGGCAGCGGCGGGAATACTGGGGCTGGAGAATTGGCTGGGGTTTGCTCTGTTCTTGTCATCAACGCTCTTCACATCACTGTGCATCCACTCCATCAACTGCCGTGGTAAACCATCCAAATACATCCAAGGCGGACTATCGGAGCTTGTGAACCCAGGGCAGGATAACGCCTTTACGTTTGTGTTGGTGTGGACCCTCTTCTATGGTGTGCCGTTAGTCTGTTCGTCTTTCTGATAGATCAACTAACGGGATTTTGCAGGTGTTGTTCACGGTGAGAGCCTTTTGAAATATGCATGGGATTGTAAGGACCGCTTATCTTTCCGCCGGCTTCTAGTGTACGACTGAGCTTTCCCAATATTCTTCCGTTATCCAATCATCTTTGAGTGGTACTTATTCACTGTAATTTACCCCTGTGACCGACTGACCACAAGTTCGTAGTTCACATGTATACCCCACCTGGGTGCCCGGCGCCCCGTATTATTGGAACATGACTTCATGCAATATAAAAAACCTTGATGTGCCCCGGACTAACCCAAGAGTCTCTCTCTCGTTAGGCTTCCCCTTCCCAAGTCCTCGTTTGCCCCAATTGTTTCCGGGACCCGTGGAATGTTTCTAATCATCCAGCTTAGAAGTCCGGCTCTGGCAATTTTTCGGGTTTCAGTTTTTTTCGGAGCTCAGGGACATCCAGATGTTGAATCGCGATCTCTGAAGATCTGCCACGTGGAAGGCCACGCGACGCCATCCTGTTGGCCCGTGGCCTGTGGCACGTGGCTTTATGGTGGCTGTGTCCTTCCCGTTCCGGGCTTCCTTGTTCGTCCAGAAAAGAGGCGTATGGCGAAATGAATGCTTTTAGTCAACTCACCCAATCATCACCCTTCCACACAAAAATGTCAAGCCAATACGTTCTGCTCCAGTTTGGCGACGATCCATTTCATAATAAGTTCGAAGACATCGAAGGGCGCGACGCCTTCACAGTGTGAGCATTCTGTCTGTCGAAGTTTAGAAGCGACTCATCTAACTAACGCGGCGGTCACCTAGAGTAGAGGTGCGGACTCGCGCATTATTTTCTTCTCTCAACATCGTCTGATTTTTTCTCAGGCAGGATACAATCCTAATGCTGTTGTCAGACTCACTCGCGAGGCAGCGTGGTCTCAACATCACCCCAGTATAATGGGTCCTGACAATTCCTACTTCTACTTTGGGCCAGGAAATGGGCCAGGATACATTGTCTATGGGAACAGCCGTGTACACATACCCATGCCCTACTTTATTCGACAAAAGCGTGATGGGAGCACGTACGTCGACGCGTTTCTATGACCATTTGCCTTTTTTTTTCTGAAACAATAACACTATCGACAGATCTCGCTATTTTACGGCGCAGAATGGAAAAGATTATAAATGGAGGATTACCCCACATCGAATGGAGGTACGTGTACAATTCCCTCCCTATATAATTGCCGCTGAACTGGGAGCATTAGTGTATGGATGGTCGTACGACTTTAGCTGTGTGGGAGCTGAGCCATCCTGAAGATGAATTCCACGCCCGCCTTACAATCAAACATTCCGGTCTTCCATTCGTTACTGAAATCGTAACCACACTACTTTTGAATAGGATGTCTCAGGCATTATCATGGTAGCGAACGCTTTACTCACTTCATCTCGCCTATCCACGCATCATTTACGATCATGAAGATATCCCTATTGTATCACTATACTTTTCTCTATTCTCTATTCCCACTATCAACCCCCATCATCCGGACGGTGTTCGTTCCGACAACCACGTGTAGTACTTCCTTCCTACATTCAGAATCGTTGCAGATCTATCTCGTTTCATTTTCACACAATCCTTGATGGCACACCAATCCCTCAAACCTAATCACCAACGAAGGGAAACCATAATGAACCAGGGTTTAACGCCGCGGCAAACCCCTAGACCTTAATTCTCCTCCTTACGAAAGTCATCCTGCAGCTCGGCCAGTCCATTCCACTCTGGCTCATCTTCGAAGTCCTTTGTGCGGCCGATGAATGTCCGCAATATACTGCGTCCCTGTAATCTCCACTTGAATCCCTCCGCTCGCGGTCCGAAGTTCCTCAAAATATCTATTATTTCTTCCACCTCTTTTACCGCCTCGCGCCATTTCGCTACATCAGTCTCCCCCTTTTCCATAGTGCCGGCAACACCACACCGGTAACCATCCAAGTATGCTTTCAAGGCGTCATCCCACCTTGTTTGCCAGGTCAACAGCCGTGCATGAGCCCGAAATATCCGGGGGGAAGACACTCGTGGCAAGATGATGCGCTCGAAAAGATCAGTGACCCTCCTGAGTAAGCCATGGCCCTCGTTTGGGTTCATCACCACGTTCGCCGTGTCTCCGCCTTCGGCTGCTTCATCTGGATTCAAAGGCGCCCTCGTCACGGCATCTACTAAACGCTCGAGAACATCTTCATCTACGGAATTAGCTCCGACTTTCTCACTTGTTTCTTCGACTACTCGACCTAATGCACGGCATGATTCAGACAGCTCACCTACATCCATGGCGACGACCATATAGTTATACCACATGCGCCAGTTCTCGTAGCTGAAGCGTAAGCCCTGCTTAAGAGCCCGGAAAGCAAGCATTTTGTTAGAAAAGGGGATGGACTTGGTGGCGTCATCGGATGAGTCTAAAGACACCCCGAGCATCCTCCCCCTGATCTGTGGAGACAAAATTAGCAAGCCAGCACGTGGGGGGTCGGCTACATGCTAACCTGTTGTTCATCATCCGATGTCTCGTCAAGTTTCTTGCCTATCGTCCCCATCCGGAGATACATGCTGGCGAGATTGTTCCAGCTCTCCCCATCGTCTTCATCGATAGCGACACAACGGCTAAACGCGTTCTTGGCCTCCTCCCAATCTTCCACTCGCATGCATGCACAACCAAGGATAAACCATGACCGCGATAACAAGGGGTTTATTGCGACCGCGCGTTTGAGACACGAAATCGCATCGGTATACTGCGCCCGGGCGAAGTAATATCCCCCGAGCGATCGCATGGCACGCCCAGATGTTTCGTTTGATAATGTCCATGCGCGTTGATAATGCTCGACCGCGTTTTGCGGTTCAAGATCGCCGAGGATGCACCACAGTTTGGCTTCCCGTGTTTTATCATGGATTTGTCTCCGGTCAATCGAAGTGGCCTTTGCTCGCGAGAGGACTTCCTCTGCCTCGGCTATACGCCCTTCTAGTAAATCACGAACAATCGTGATGGCTTTTTCCGGCCGCTCCAGTACTCCCCAGCATTTGACGACTTCCTCCCACATTTCGAGGCGTTCAAAGATTTCCAACGCCGACTTTACGACACCGAGCTGTAGGAATCGCATCGCCAATTCCCGCTCCATCTCCCACTTACTTGGCATGGGAATAGAGTGGAAGTATAGTAACCTCTCCGTGAGTGTGGAATCTGAGGTGGGCATTTGGTCGATCAGAGCCTGGAGTTGTAGGGTGGATCTTTCGACTGTGCGTGTACGAGAAGATTCGAGCCGCGAACGTAATAATAGAGCCATGGTGTGAACGGACCAATTTCTAGGGTGGGAGATAACGCGGGAAACATAGGGTGACATCTGTTCACCAGTCAGCCCATGTGCCGGTGAGGTATTCTTTACATTTAGACAAAGCGCGAGAAGGATACACTGATCGAGGGGATGGAGAGGTGGCTGAGAGGAAGGATTAATGTGGTTCAAACGTCCAACCGCCGATGGATTCGAAGACGTAAACTCTGTCTGTTCTAACAGTGTATCATCATTAAGTTTCAATGTTTCCGGAACAACGTTAGGTTCTGACTCGGTTGCCGCGGGAGCGCCTCCCTGGGACTCGTCGTCAACCAGGTGGCTTTCCGCAAGTAGAACCAGCTGACTGAGGTCATATTGTTGGAACTTGGTCCTTTTCCCAAGCGCACCTGTCAATTCATAATCTAGTCCAGTGGCTTTCGCTGCTTGGACAAAGAGCTCCGCTGCTAATTTGTCATGGGAAAACTGATGTTCCAGCAATCCCTTTTCCAATAATAACCGCCCCACCAAGTCAGGTTCGGCTGAGATTTGCGTTGATAAGGTTTCAAGGGACGATAGTATTGTGGTGGGTAGCGGGACAGGTTCGTCCAATACCTGCTGGTGGATGAAATCTGCACGCAATCTCCACCATGCCGCCGAGTTGCAGTGGTTATACGGTAGCACTAATAAGATCTGGGCAAATCGTAAGAATGCCGGTACTTTCGCAAGATGGTAAGCGGGTTCCCCCCCACGAGCAAGCTCCGACAAAGCTTTATTGTGGAGAGCCTCCTCCGTTAGCCACTCGATAGGGACACCAGGTTCAGGTGAAAGGATGTCGATGGGTTGTACGTCAAGGTCAGGTCCAGTCCAATTAGCTTGGAGAAATGCATGCAGGCAAGCAACAGCCAAGGTTAATCGCAGGAGCTCTTCTTCGGCTTCGACCGCAGGCGCGGTGGAAAGATTAAAGGCCTGATCGAGGGTTTGATCAAGGGCGTCTGACTTTATGTGAAATATTTGTCGAGCAGCTGGGGATGTGAGCGCCTCGCGAAAACTTCCCTTAACGACGAGTTCGGCAAGCTCCAGAACGACACGCTGATTATCTTTCTGCTCCACCCACTTTCCTCTCAGCAGAGATTTCTCGACGGATTGAATGTTCAGGCTCATCAGGTTTGGTTTTGAAGAGATTTGGTTCATCAGCGAAAGATTTCGCGATGGTTCACGTGACATTTATCACTTAATCTAATCTGATAAAATATTATCCTAATGCTACCGATCATGATCGTAATTATGTTGGGAAGGGTCCTAGTGGAGATTATTGTCTGCAACCGGACGCCGAAGGTACAGAGTAATTTCGTTGAGCGTTCTTCACTTTAAATTTTTCTTCAGGAAAAGATCTGCGGTTCTATTGCTAAAACAGAATAGTTTCTTTGGCAGGGCTGAAAAACCTGGATGGTTCCAAACTCGCTGACTCTTTTCTAGGGAAGAAATGAAACACAATTATAAATTATAATTAAGTGTTAATCGGTGATGGCTTTTCATTTTTCTACTCCGTCTGCAGGGGCGTAAATTTTAGCCCAACAATTATGGGTGCTTACTTATCTCGTTCCTTACATATGAGTCCTTACGGTCGTTATCGATAACCGGCGGAGATCAGTGCGGCTTTACTATTGATGCAAAATTAAAAATAAGGTGACTTGAGAAATATCCATAAATCAGTGGCTGGAGAAGCAGCATGACGCGCATTAGGCATTTTTTTCCTGCCGAAATATCAAGGAAAAACCTTGGGGTGGCTAGATCTGGACTCCTTTACTACGCCGCGGTATTAACAAGGAGTGATCCAGTCCTGAGCGCTGAGCGCTGAACCATGGATCCTTCTTACCGTTTGTAGCTCGGGGAAAGGCCTTCCATTATCATTAGTAATTTTATGATGGAGAAAATAAAATTCACCCCTTGCGCCACAGAATCAAGGAATTCAAGACTGTAGGGGAAGGCGATAAATATTTATTTGTCATAGGGAAGCCTAAGGAAATTTGTTCCTCCTAGCTCAGGTGGCTTATCTCCTTAGTCTCGCAAATTTCATGAAAGTCCCCTGTTGCCATCCTCTCTCGAAGCCAACTAATAAACGTTACTCACACTGCTCCCGACGCACGCGTGTGGGGCCAAGATATGCAGGTACCTGATATAAATGAGACCTGATTGTTGAAATTGGGGAGCCTTATCAACATAAGATGATATGTGCGTGCGGGGGAGTAACCAATTTTAGCTCGACTTCGTGCCTTGGACCTTCCACGATCCCTCATGGGTCTCGCCAAGGCCACGTATTTTGTTTCATTAGTGTTTTCACACCTCCGCGTTGTCGAGGAGACTCGGAGGAAGGGACGGCAAATCCGGGCCGGGGGTTAAGATCACCAAAATTAAACCAAACACAAATTTCAAGTTGACTTCGAGTCGCTGAGTTGCAAACTCGGCCATGTCAGGGCCTCGTCGCAGCACCGTTTACGATTATTCAAGTCTACGCATACACCCCGATGGGTCTCGTGTCGAGCAGAGCACCAGGAACTTGAGGCCACGCACGTCTCGGACAACGATTAAGGATTCTAGGGGTAATTGGATCGCACGCGATGCGGGCGGTTTAGGAATTGTTGGAAGGTACAAGAGAGTCAGGGAGGAAACAGACGGGGAGGTCGTTAGCTTGGGAGCGAACGAACCATCGGATCTGGGTAAAGGGAAAAGTAAAGGGAAAGATAAAGCCAAGCCGGCGACCGGTTACAGGAAGCGTGACGAGAGGGCTGCGAAGCGCCAAAAGTTTGTCCATGACTTTGATTTTCTTGAAACGCCCAATACGCTGGTGCTGCCTGATGTACAGCCGCTACCATCTTCCGTAATTTTATTCCTTCATCGGCCCCAATTTCTTCCAACGTTTTTTTTTTCACAGGATCTCCTCAAATCTATTCACTATTTTGCGAGCCAATACTATACTGAAAAGGGACAACTCTACAATGCATCAAGGCAGTATCGTCTAGAGAAAAAACAGCGAAGGCTGTCAAGACTCCAACAAGAAAAAGACGCCGCCTCCGCGTCACCCGAGCTGGAGCCACATGGCGCATCAGGGGACACGGACGATGCGCCGGTGAAAAAGCCCAGGAGAGGGGGAAGGGTCAAAGGCGGTAAGGTGATCTACAGGAAGGACATGTACAAAGTTCTCGAAGGTTCGGCTCTAATGGCTATTGGTGAGTATTTTTAACAACATTACTGTTGAATTAAACCAACGAATCGGAAGGGATGTTACTACAGGAACACGTAAACCAGTTGATGGAGATTCGTATACCCGATGGCTGGGAAGAAAGTATCATGAACGCGGAGGCTGAGTCGGATGATCCAGACTCATTGAGTGATCATGACGAGGCTCCTGTGGGTACAAGTGACGGTGATCCTGAAGTACCGAGTGAGACCGAGGAAGATGGGGGGATAGAAGGTGTGTCCATGTACCTTTTTCGGGTTCTGTTATGCAGTTTTCACTCAATCGGCGGTAGGTGGGGAGGATGGGGAAGCAAGTTCCAGTGGTGACGAGTCTAGCAACGACTCTGATTAAGGCACCTCTGCGGACGGAATATCTTGCCATAAATGAAGCTTAGAGAGCGACCCGCCGGCGTCTTGGGCTCGTTTCAATTCTAGACGACCAAACAGGAACGAGGTACCTCACCTCGGCCAGGGCGTTTGTCACCAACCCATATCTCGTATTATCTTTCTCATGATCGACCCACACTCTCCCACCTACATCCAGTCACGTTGGGCGTATATAGTTCGTGCCAGCATTTACCACCGTTCCTCGGAGTGTCCCACGTTATCTACGGAGACTTTGATACTTCTAGGCTGATCTGGCCAGTATAATCTGCGTCATTTTTGTACAGGGTCATTTCGCTTGGATATTCCCTGGATCGCGGGAGCAAGGTGAGTATTCACGCAAATGAATAGGAGTCTCGTTTGGCTACAATACAATACTTATTCGTATCCCGTTTGGCCCTCTAATATACCCTTATGGTCTGCTTTATCCCGTTTAAATATTATAATTGAAAACGAACTCAAGGAAGCCAAGGAAACTCTTCTTCCAGTGATGTTGCCTCAACCATTGAGAGCAACCCTGGTCCCACTCCACTGATCTGTTTTAGCACTATTTGATGAGAGGTAGCCTGAAGAGGCCATAGCTCCGCCCTACCGGGCTCGTGTCAATCGCATCGTCATTAGACAGCGACAAGCCAACTCACGTCTCTGTTTCTCGGTTTCTCTGCAGGATAAAACTTTGAGTAATCGTAAATATATCTGGTGTGATCTGGTGGAGATGGGGATTCATTTCCGATAGCTCGCTGGCCACTTCACCGTAAACTGTAAGTAAGATACCGCCACCCGCCTCCGAGTTCAACAATACAACATCATACATAACTCTCCCCGGTATTCCGCTAGAGCAGAATTTCTGCGGGCCTAAGGAAGCCAAGGTATCACTGATCGGACGGGGTCCTTGCACGAATCGCGAGTCGGACTGATACAGAGTCCCAGCAGCCCGGGCAGCCTCTGTGGAACGAGACATCCGCACGGAAAGTATGGCATCATCTACATAACCGCCTTGGAGGTGTGACCTATCCATATCAAACTCCCGGATATATCTGATAACTCATTGCGTTAAACGCCAAGTTCAGGAACGGTACAACCACCGACCGTTGCAGATAACTGATCGCTAGAGGCTCGATTTCGGCGAGTTCGTCCGCAGCCCAAGCTCTTCTGGGTATATCTCTTCTTAGAGGTGGTGAAACTTGGCTTGGTCCTGAGAAATCGGGTGGTGGATCTGCTTCTGGTTTGAAATTCGTTGGTTCAATGGGGGTGTCTGTTGGGGGGTTGGTATTAGGATCGACAACCGATTTGGGGTTAGTAATTGGGAGTGGGAGTGGTTTTCGGCGGGGTAAAGGAGGTATTAATGACGATTTGGACTTCTGTGAGAGTGTTTCTCTCTGAGAGGAGGGTGGATTAACAAATGAGGGCAAAATATCCACATCGTTGCTCAGAGGTTGGTCGATACTGTGACTGGCCGATCGCCTGGGTGTGGTAGATTTACGTCTGGAAGCGGAACTCCTACTATTCGCTTTAGATGCTGCCTCAATTATGAGTGACAAATTTGAAGGCTCGGGACGCAAAGTGTCGGACCACACAGGGGTGGAACTTGTCCATTCAATCACCATTCCATCTTCCCTGTATGATATGTCAGATGAATCTTAGTGAGTGGTTGGAAGGGGGCGGACCGAAATAGAACCTTGGTTTTTTTGAGACCATGGCTTTTGAGAAGGCTATACTCCCGACTAAACAGTGCGTGTCTATTCTGCTTGTAATCTGGGTTACTCTTGTGGCAGTTCGTCGGGAGGGGGTAGAAGCTACAAGACTCAGTAACGAGGCGACGATCTGGGAGAGGGGGCGTTGGTGTTCGTTCTTCGTGCTTTATAGGCGGTGCGGGCAGGGAAAGAGCCGCAGGGGGCCCCTCTTGGCTTTCAGCCTCCTCCATTTTGACGAGAGAGTGCAGATCCTGGGCATGGTCGACTTTTCGCCGCTTCAATGGAGGGGTCGGAGATTTGGATGGCGTTAAAAGTCGAGGGGGAGTTGGTGGGGTATGCAGCGGTGGATCCGGAGTAGGGAGGGCTGGGATTAATATCTCCCTAGACCCCTGTTTCGTGGGTAGCGAAGGGTTAAGCTTCATATGTCCTATCTCGTGGGGTTTACATTGTCCAGTCGATGCTTCAATGGTATTTGTTAGTGATGGTAGGTCCTCGGACCCGGAGGGTGATGCAGATCGTTTAGTTGCAGGAGATTTCGTCATAAACGGGGGTTGCGCTTGTTCCAGGGGAAAACTAGGGCCAGCGGAACGACCTGGATGATTAAAGGTTGAAGAAGATTGAGTTGTGCTACCCCCATGCCGTCCACCGCCTCTGCCCACACCGTAACCACCTTGTCCGCGTTTCTTTCCACGCTTTGCAACTTGGGTCCACTTGCCCCGAGAATTATGACCTCTGCCCCTTCGCGAGGTCTCCATTCCTCGTCCATAGTAGTTATGTGGTTTCGGTACCGATGTCGATAGTATTGTTGGCGGTGCATCCAAGTGGCGTTTAGCTATGGCTTCATTAGGCTGTTGGTCTTCCCGGTGGCTGCTCGTTTGCAGGGTCTCGGGCCGCCGGTACCAGTCAGATCTTCTGTTGGAAGCGCTAAACATCTACGGGGAATAGGGTCGTTAGGTATGATTAAGGGTTGGTTTGTATGTCACTCGATGTGGTGAATAGAGAAAAATGGAGGTGTCAGACGAAGTTTCACGCGTTCATGTTGTGATGGTTGGAACAACAAAACGTGTGAGTCCGGATATTACATGGTTCGGATTTGATGGTCCCTTGGAAATCAAACAACTAATAATGCATGTTGATAATTGGAACTGGTAAGAACTTTGTAATTGGACTCAAACATGTATGTAAGTATCTGAGCTTGCGTTATAAGCGCAAACGATCCCTGGGGAGAGACTAGCTTCAACTATGCGAGTGAACAGTACGCGTATCCACACCGCACAAGTACAATTAAGATTATTCTGTTTCGAAGCGAGGCAAAGTCGTACGTGTACTAAAAGGGTACATGATAATTATGAGGGATTTTCAATTCTCCAATTCCCTTGTAGGGACATGGTCGTTGTAGGTTTCGTAGGGTCCCAATCCGGTGGAAGAGTTCCGTCGTCCCAACTTCGGAGAATATTGCCCCCAAGGACGCCCATATTATATGAAGGGAAGATTTTTAAACGTTCCAATCGACGGTCCCGCAGCTTATTTTTCGGCAACATGCCGGAGACTGCGTGACGAATAATCTATGGTCGGAACGTTAGTGAGTATCCGTAGTAATAGCGCCACTGCAACGCACCTCATCAGGCTTGTCCGACATCATATCCCTGTAAGGCGTTTCCTTTAGGCCACCTGGGTACATCGAATGCTTTCGGAAGAGCAGCTGCTCTGACTTCCTTCCAGTGACCTTGACATTTCTAGAATTTGTTACAATGACATAGTCACCGCAGTCAACTGGCAACCAAAATAATTGCATAATTACATTCGGCCCCCAAATTAATATCAGGTCTCCCACTCACCACTGGGATCATAGATAGGCTTGTGCTTCCCCATGAGCACAAGCGCAATTCTCTCCGCAAGCTTTCCCAGAATACGGTCAGAGGCGTCAACATGGTGCCATACTCGAGCATACGCGAGGGCTGTCTGTTGTTTACTTCTTTAAGATGAATTTGAACAAGAAGAATAGCCTAGTGGACGTACATTTCCTACGGCTTGTGACATTTTGGTGCAAACGTGAGCGTCTGTCGCGTCAAAGCCAAGTTTCAAAGTTTTTGAAAATAAATTCCCACGGTTAGAATTTACTTATCCCTCTTGCGAATGACCTTTGAATTTTCGTTTGCTCTCTTCTGTTCTCGTCCCTCATTTTTTTTTTCAGCCTTCAACACATATCCTAATTGAGCATGACAAACGAGGACTCTCAAACTCCTAATGACCGCTAATCTCCACCCCTTGTCGTTCCCGCCGTTTGAAGATTAGACCAAGCTTCTCTAATAGAAACGAAAATCGTCTCTGTCAGAACCCTCATGATCATAAGGAGCTGCCTACAGAACGTTCGAGACTGTGGAGTGCATATTCGACTATTTTAGCTCACGAATACCCCCTGATCTTCTTCAAAGCTTGATGGCCCTTTCTCTTCGATGAAGGTCACCGAATCTCAGTTTTCCATGTGGTTGATACGCCACTTATGGGCCCTCTCAGGTGTTCTCTTGGTAAAAGGGATCCCAAGGCTACCGAGATCTCAGCCTGATGTTTCTTCATGGGACAACCCGTACCGGCCGTGACTGAATTTATGCCTGATGCTTCCCGGTCGCCCCGGAACCGAGTAGTGGACAAAACAATAATATATTCTGACTTACCGACCACATGCGATTATCTGGGCCATCAAACCTGCAGGTCTTGTTTTTAGGACACTTCTACTATACTCCGCGCATTACTCTGCGTATCCAAAGTCAGTTTTAAATTGTACGTTACGCGAACATATACTGTCAACAGGCTATCTACGTTATCCGTCATCACCAGACGGCCTCGAGGCGGCCACTAACTTCATAAGTTCTCCGCCCCAATACAAGGTCCTTGGAGTACTCCGTTTGACCCACGCATCTGGGAAAAACATGCCCACATATCTACCCCTTTATCTCTTGGATCCCGTTATCAATCAGACCAGCACCACACAAGGACCTCTTGGTGAGATGGTTCTCAAATCAATACCCATAGCCCCTTAGATCATATGGCGTGATAGGAGCCGGGCTCAGAGAACTATGCTCGCCGAACTCAGTTCAAGCCGTGGCTCCGTAGCGTAACGACTAACCCCAAATTCATCTTTAACCTACACGTCGACGCTCACATGTCACTCGACAGGGATCATGATGGGAATTAGCGGGTGGTCTCTCGAATTGCAAAAGGAATGACCATGTTCCGCAGTTTAGGGTGAACCGTGACATACGGCGATGTTCTACATACCGTAGAAGGCCCACATCATGGACTTCGTCCGCCAATACGCACCCTGAAACATGTTAACTGTACCGATTAATGTACCGCTATACACTGGACGTGACAGGAAAAATTTGATATTTCGGAGACACAACCTAGAGTTGGACTAACTGGATCTCCTTCCCTCCCTGGACAATCAACCCCTCATCAACGGTCTTCTTCTCCCCATCTACCGCCCAAATCCCCTTTCTGAAAGGAATAACAACCCCAGTAGTTCCAGCGGGTGCAGAAATTGTCATGGTCATTTTTCCTGTCGCAGGGTCGATTATCCATTCTGCTTTGATGGACCCACGAGGGGTAGGTACTGTCCCTCGGGCATGACGTAGACCAAGGTCAAGTGGTCTGAATAACCAAGTTGCGAAGCCAGGAGAACGTGCCGTAATGCCTTCACAAGCGGTGAGTATCGACAGGACCCCACGTGGAGGGAAATATATACCTAGAGCATAACGGCTGAGCGCTGGCGTAGCGCCTGAACCCCAAGGATGATCAAGGGAAGTGAACAGCCCAAATCCGGGAGACCCATCTGGCAACTTCCATGAAATCAATGAAAGGTTATTCCAGATATGTAAAGTCGACTGACCACATATTCCCATGAGCCTCCACTGAAGTCCGGTGTATTCGCCGCCATGTCGGAATATAGGCCATCCAGAAGAAACTTCGCCTCCTTCGTTGCACCGATCTGGAATAAACTCTCGAGCAGAAAACCCGAAAGGTAAGGGGCCAGGCGCGTATCTGCGTTCCCCACAACGTCCGTGTCCTCCAGATAGCCGATTTGGAATTCGAGCCCTGCAAGCTGGTTTAGCTGGGACTGAGCACGCTCCATGGAGCTAACGTTTGATATTATTGACCAAGCCATATCGATGTATGCAAATTTGGGGTTGGTGAGCGAGTTGCGGTAATGGCCTATTGTGGGATCCCATAGAAGGGAATTGACTGCCTCGGCGGTGGACCGTGCCTGGGCCCGATACTTTTGTGCCGTAGCGTGGTCTCCTGCGAGGTCCCCGAGAACGGCCATGTTATTGAGGCAGTATGACAGCATGCATGATGTAGCCGTCCCGTTTGTAGACCCTTTGAAAACCGACCTTGCGGCCCAGAGATTAGTTGTTGGGTTAACAAATGACAAAATGAAGTCTACGGCGGTGGTAATGTTGGCCCAACGGGTAGTAGAAAACTGGCTGTCACCAGTTCTACAGAGAAGACGGTCAGATCGGAAAAAAAAAAGAAGAGATCAACTGACGCCCAGTAGTAATCCCAGATTGAATTCAACAAGTCTATGTCATAATCATTCAGCCTAGGATTTGGGTGATCCACCTCTCGACTGCTTCCATCAAGCCCCATAATCCCGTTGATTGGGAGTGAGGAGGTACTTCCTGCATCGTTCAAGGCGAAATCTACTGTCCCTCGAATATACTCAGTCGCCCCAGTTGAGACTAGTATCGTTCGGCCCCCCATGAAGAAGTCTCCTGTCCAGACCATTCTATCTCGTTTCCCACCATCCAGCTAAATCGAATTAAAGTCAACAAGGATCATACTACAAATCAAAACCACATACACAGACGCTGGGAAAACTAGCGTTAGTATAAACCTCTTCTCTATACGACTGTTACTCACTCGAACTGATTAGCCGCTACGCCGTACTCCGCCTGGATACCAGACTCTTGCATCGACCTGGAGTAGATTTCACCAGTGCCGTTATATACTCGTACATTTCGGTAAAACGCATCTTGGTCTTGCCACCCGCCAAACCCTATCGAACGGTCCCCACTTCCTGGCGGCACGAACGGAAAATCAGAGATATCAAATACAAGTGCACGCTCGTCGTTAATGAAAACCGTATAAATCTGGAAGTTTTCGACAACCGTTGTAATGTTTGTCCAGGTATCCTCTTTGATCTCCTGAAGTTGGAGGTAAATCATTGGTTGTAAATTAGGGAGGAAAATATAACCGAATGCACTGGTACACTCTCAAGCCTGAAAGCGGGGAGCGTAGTTTGGTTGACAATGCCAAATCCTTGCCCGACAACAAGCGTATTGGCAGGCAGGAGGGTTGAATTGTGGTTGGCAAACGTTGTTTCTGGCGGCAGATTACCTGTTAGGAAGACTAAAATTGAAGGTTAAAAGACGAATGTAAGATGGGTCCCAAGTGACTATATGCGTACACCACGTCGCAGTGCTTCCGAAGCTAGCGTCGACCACCCACCCACTACCCCCTCTCGCTATCTTTGTTTGAAAAGAGACATTGTAATTATTAGGGAGCTTTCCTAACAGCTCCCATGTCCTAGCTGGCCTCTGACCGCGGACGAAAACACCTTCCTCTCCTGCGAGTTCCCATGTAGAGGGCTGGGTACCAGCTCTTACACACGCATGTTGTGTAGCTCTTGGTCCTAGGGAAAATAATCTTGTCCAGACCTCGTTACTACAACTGAACGTTCCTGGGAGCTCGTCAACCTCCAGCCCGGAATCGTGGGTAAGCTGGGGAGTGAAAGATCCAGGAGTAAGGCAATACTTACCGGAGTCGTGTCAGTAGTCGACTCCATCCCCAGGGACGAAAACACAATACGAGTACCGCGGATGAGGCGAATGGCCATCCATCGCTGCGCACCTTGAACCATAAAAGATTTCAAAGCTCCCCTTTTCTCGACGGCAAATGTTTCGACACGGTACGAGTTTGCAAGTCCTGCAGCGAAGAGGTACGGCCCATCCCCGTTAACATTGTCGAGGCCGCTATCGAGGCCAGTTTTATTTGGCCATAAGGAAATATGTATGATCAGATTTACGTGAATAGCTCTGAGTATCTAATTTCGATCTGAACTGGCCCAGTAACGGACGAGACGTTGAACAAGGTCAGACCAGAGACCATGGTACCGAAGTCAACTATACAAATCCAATAATCATCACGATAGCTTCACAATAAAATGATACCTAAACACATACCGACGACGGCATCACCAACACCTGAGAGAACCACTGGTGTATTCAGACGCAACTCTTGCCCTCCACGAGTGATTCGGGCAGGCCGGACGATTGAACCTACCCCTGACTGGGCCTGACTGAAATGAAGCAAAAAGAGCACCAATAAAAGTGCTGGAGAGAAAGAGATCATGGTTTAGAGACACTATGGAGGGTCACAACTGGAAAAGAACGTTCGAATTTCTATGAGGGGCTGGGAATTGGGCTTATACATGTTCTCGGAAGATAGAAGCTTTGACAGGCACCCGCTATATATAACTCACCCCGGCCAAGATCAACATCACAGGAGGAGGACAAACTCCGATTTACAGAGAAGAAGTGTGGCTCACCGTGGGTCAATCACAGCACAGAATCTCACGCTTTCCCAGGCCATCGCTCCAAGAAGACCCCCAAAACCAATCGTTTTTGTAATAGTGAGCATTGTAGAATGAAAGATGATGGATATGACCGTATGAAGAGGACGAGGGATACTATTACATGCGAGAAACCTACTACCCACCAATAAAAACTCACCGCAGCTCCAGAGGCGGTATCCAATCCGGCACCTTGCCCCATTCGAACTTTTGGCTTTGGAAAGCATCTAGCGCGGCTGGCGGGATGAGCTGCATGTAATTCGGAGGCAGTTGCTGATCGTAGGGTGTCGTGTTGGGTTTATACGCTGACTGGAGTTTCGCAAAAGCTGCCACCATATCGACCTTTTTAGGCTTATCGGGAGCGTTGAGAGAACCCGAGGATAAGGAGCCTGCGATCGTCTGTGAAGAACTGGATGGTGGGAAGGCAGACGATCTGTCCGTCAGGAATCCAGGGTCAACTGGGGGAAATGCGGAGGATGTAGATACAGATGGAGAGGCCATAGGGAACGCGGAGAGTGGAGGCTGGGAGGACATGGATTTCTGGGGCTCTCCAAATGTGGATGGAACTGTTAACGTAGACTGGGAGCCGAAAGGAGACGACCCCGTATTGCTGGGGTTTGTAAAAGCACTGGTAGTGGCGGACCCTCCGGTATTGAATGCAGAAGGAGCAGCGGTTGTGCCAAATGCGGGTGTGCCAAATGCTGATGTTGCTGGTGTGGTTTGAGTTTGCCCAAAGACAGAAGGCACGCCGAAAGCGGACGTTGGTTGTGTAGGTGCACCAAATACTGATGTCGTTGCTGGTACGGCGGGCGTTCCAAAGGCCGATTGTCCGAACACCGATCCAGAGGATTGAGGGGCAGTTGTGTTTGCTGCACTAGACCCGAATGCAGAGGATTGACCAGAAAAAGCAGAGAAACCGCCACCACCAAACGCACTAGTTGTCCCTGTACTATTCAACGATCCAAATGCTCCAGTTGCGGGTTTGATCAGTGTCGATGCAGGTTGTGAGACCTGCCCAAATGCCGAAGTCGGTTGGGACGTCTGCCCAAATGCCGAGGTTGCTGGTTGGGCCGCTGGCTGCCCGAAAACAGATGTAGGCTGTTGGGTTGTTGGTTGTCCAAAGGCTGATTGCCCGAATGCGGGTGCTGGTTGTTGGGCTGCAGGTTGTCCAAAGGCAGAGACCGGCTGTGCGGATGTGGGTTGCCCGAATACGGAGGTAGGTTGTGAAGGTTGTCCAAAGGCTGATGTGGCGGGTGTGGTGGTTTGTCCGAATGTAGACTGGCCAAAGGCCGATTGTCCGAATGTGGAGCCACCTCCAAATGTCGACGGAGTCGCTGTTGTGGATCCAAAGGCAGATGGGGTAGAAGCTGAAGCTCCAAAAGCAGACGAGGTGCCAAATGCACTTGTAGTGGTAGTGTTCGAACTCGTGCCGTTCGCAGCGAAAAGAGCCGAGTGAGCACTTTGTTTCGATGCTGTTTCAAAGGCTTGTGCCAAGTTGTTTCTGGCGTTCTGGGATTGTATTATGAGTCGTTATTTAGAGGAGAAAGATGAGAATTAAATACCGCAAAGACTTGTTCGGCAGCTGCAATCTTGTTTGTCTCATACGTGGTCTGCAGGACACGTTACATGATCAGGAAGGAAAAAAAAGCCATTAAAAATAGTCGCTGACGTATTCGTTGGTGTTCCCACTTTGTGTTGCAGTGTTCGCCCGGAACCGTAACTCCTCAGGCGATTCATCCAGACCCCCTAAAAGAATGGGTTCGTGCTTTGCGGGCCCGTAACTTGAAAGTGGCCATAGCGGCTTATCCATCAACGGCGTAAGATCGCTCTTCATGACATCCATGCTGTTCGCATATACATGAGGTTATCCCGAAATCCAATCTCGTGTCATGCGCTAACCTGAAGGGGAGAGGCAATTTCGAATTTGAGGCACCCGCATTATTGGTACGATTTGGATTGGACCATGTCTGGCCTGAAAGATGTTAGCCGTCGCCGTAGAGATATCGTTGAAGACTTACTACCAAATCCTCCTTGACGCTGTTCACCAGGAGGGTGATCATTTCGACACTTATCCCCGAATTTACACTGCCCTCGTAGAAAGAATGTACATACAGCCTGATAACAAAATGTGAGCGTGCCAGAGTCAAAAATTTGGAAACCTACCATATCCTATGAGGTCGAATGGGGGATCGCCGAAAGAAACGTTTGTCGGTCGCGTTCTCTGGCACAAGCGCAAGTCACGTGTTGTCCACCCTCATTCGTTGACCACGACCATCCAAATCGCAGTAGGACTCTCCGAAGTTTTTGGCTTTTCATCTACACATCTACAACTCACCAAGAGAGGTAAAACTCTAGGTGTTTTATCGCCGATACGATTTGGTTTTGGCCGAAATGAAGACTGATAACGGCACCCCTCCACAACCGGCGCAAACGCCAACTCCAACACCTACATACACACCAGGAGCATGGGCGACCTCTCGTATGCACAAAATACACACATATATTCAAAACTGAGAGCTAACTCTGCCTATATGATGTTTTCAGAGATCCCAATTGACCCGGCACTCCAGCAACAGTCTCAGCTTCCCACGTAAACATACTGTCATATATTGACGATAGGTCTTTGTTGAACTGTCTAGGCCATACAGGACGACTGCGTACCAACACTACCAAGCTTACGCTTCCCACTACCCCCAAGCCACGTATCCACACTATGCATCGTATGCACCTGCTCCTCAACAAGCGCCCGCCCACCCCACTACGCCAGTCCCCATTGCGCCCGCCGCGAACGCCCAACCACAGCAGCTAGTCCAGGTGAACTCTCAAACACGGACAGTGACAATAACACACGGACAATCACAAACACAATCCCAAGCACAATCACAGACGCAATCGCAACCCCAATCGCAGACACAGACACCAGTCCAAAATCAAACTCAACAAGCACAGGCGAATAATACCGGGGGAGGGATGGATACGTCAGATATTGCTACCCTCAATGATGCCCTTGGGAGTGCTGGTGTCGATCTCAGGGTGCGTCACCACATATTCGTTCAGTATTCGGTCCCCAAATATCCGGACTGTTCGATAGGCAGAGGAAGAATCGCTCCAGAGATCACACGACCAGCATCAGTCTTACCGATCATACGAAGATCGCTCGCGTAAACAACCTGTGGCGCCCTCATTCGACACACGATTTCTGGGCACCACGATGCGCACAATAGGCGCACAGCATAAAGTCACAAAAATTCCGGATGACTCGACAAATTATATGGCACTGGCGCTGCGCGCGCGCCTGCAGGACCTAGTAACGGCTATGATCAGGGCGGCGCACCACCGAACAGACACACAGTTCGACCGACCAGCGTCTTTGTATGAGGACGGATCGCCCATGTGGAGTATCATTGTCCGAAGTGATGTTGCTAAGCAGTTAGCGGCTCTGGAAAAGGCTGAGCGGGAAGAAGAGACGAAGATCCGGCGGGAGCGGAAGGAGCGCCAAGACTTGGCTGCTGCGCACACGGCCGCCCTCGCCGCCCAGGCGAATGGCACAGCGAACCAGATGGCTACGGATGGCTACGACGATGTGGAGGGCGGGGCGAAAAAGAAGCGAAAGAAGGAAGGACCGGGCGTTACGGCACGGAACATGTCTGAAGATGTGCGCAAGAAGATGTCGAACGCCGTGGCAACACAGGCAGCGGGATTGGGCGGCAAGTACGCTTGGATGACAGCATCGAATGCTGCGACTCCGAAGCCAAAACCTGCTCCTGCGGCCGCGACGACGCCTGGAGGAAGCCCAAACGTTGGTGGGGCGACGACGACGACTCCTGCTGCTGGGGCTGCCGGGGCCGCAAGTAGTTGGGCTCGACCCTATGTACCAACAAAGAAGTCGACTCTATCGACATCACAGTCGGCTACAGAGGAGGATACTCGAATACCTATCACTATGAGAGATGCTATGTTCGTGATTGAGAAAGAACGTGGGCATGGGGGAGGTAGAGGGGCCGCTCGAGGATGGGTTTGATCAGGTCTCAAGTAAACGTTTTAAGAGATTAATCCTTATTTGTGTCAATTTTTGGTACAGACTCCAACGCGTTTTTCAACGTTTGGCCGTTGGGTTAGGGCAGTTCAACTGTGCATGACTTTTCTCCAAACTATTCAAACAAATTGAATATGTGACCCTACATATCGGTACATTTCTCGTTCAATAATCATATCTTTCATCAAAACAAGTTCTACTAAGATAGTCATCATACGATACAAAATAGAACGAAAGTAGGAAGGCTGGACAACCCTTGTGTATTATTTCGTACATTCACTGTTCCATTGATGAGAGCTAAGGACAGAAAGTCGTCGATCGTTCGATGCATATTGTACTTTGTCCCCAATCATAAGGGCATTGTGTATTAAATTGGCGTTTACGCCTGATGATTCTCGACGTCAAGGAGGCTGTCGAGAGGGAACGGCATAACGTTTGAAGGGTTGTGTCATTCTTCATTTCCATCGGTCCCACAGAAAGAGTATTATGGAATCCCGAAAGATAGAGATGGAGTAGGAAGCCTATATCCGAGCTCCAGTATATCATTGGTCTTTCCTGAGCCCCAGATATTCTCTGCAAAATCATACTACAAAAAGCGACGAGAGGCTCCAGAGGATGAATTTTTGGGTCACTGAGGGAGTCGTAATACGCCTGCACCAAGGTCGGATGTTCCACCGTCCTTTTTTCTTGTAGACACCTATTCAACTGGTTTCATACAATCATGGTCGTATATTTGTTGGTATTCACCTGAAAGCCCGAAAAACGAACACCTCTACCAGTTCGGTCATAAATAAACCTACGCGTGATCGGGGCCATGTTTCTAAGTCAGCGATGAGTTCTTCGGTCCTACCAGTACCAACAAGTTCCAAGATAATGCTCAGGGCACGATGCTTGATTGTATCCGGGTATTGGTGGGTATACCTAAATATCGTAATCAAATCAGTTGATTTCACATGTTAGAAGACGGTCAGAGTATTAGTGGAAATATTGACGGCTCACCCCAGAAACTCCAGCATACTAGCGGCAATGTTACCGGACGGATCGAATTCTGGAAGGTCTCGACGCTTATTCCTCCACTCCCTCCGGATATTATTCAGTACTGTATCCAATTTTGTGAGTATTTGTTCAGGATCTCTTATCCGCCAAATTTCTTCATGTCCGAATGATTGATTAGAGATGGCATTGTCCAACTGTGGAGTTGGTGCCACGGGCCATAAAACACATATTTTATGTTCGCCAATGAGCGTGAATCCTTGTCCCGTTTTGAAGAAGGCATTCAATAGAGAATCACAAGCTGCTCGAAGGTTCAACCTTCCATGATCAGGACTAGTAGAAAGAGGATCACGAAAATCTTCCAGATAAAGATAAAGTAAGAGTTCCAGAACGCCTCCTTCAAGGATTGTTTGACTGCCTGACCGGCAGTCCAAACCCCGAACTAAGCGTTGCAAAAATATAAGCATTGACTCCAAAGTACAATTTTCTCCAGCGTCGATGGAATCCCCTGGCGGATTTCCCAAATTTAGTGATCGCCGCACCTTTCTAGTGTTTGTCAAACGTGAGCACCAGCCTTGACTTTGGGACTCCGAGAAATATTTACCGGAGAGGATCAACCATCCTTAAGAGCTGAGATATAAATTTCTGAATTTCAGCAAGGGACCAGGTTGTCAGTGGATAGATAAGACCCTCAGCCCTGCCGCTGCCAACAAGTAATAGAATTACGTCAATGGCACGAGTCTTGAGAGGACGTGGATAAATGGGATCTCTGTGTGTCGTGAGTACGTCGGAACACGCAATTGCATGCCAACCAACCTACGTGGCGCACTTTTTTTAGTCGTCATGGTATGGCTATTAACCAGGTCATAAACTCACCTAAAATATTCTAGAACATCAATAATAATATCATCGAGAGAACCTAGCGCTCTTAGTTGATCCATTGTCATTATGTTATATATTGATTGCATTCGTGACAATGCGAACTCCGGTTCCATTCCCTTCCAGAGCTTTGTAGGTTGAATACATCTGTCCACTGCAGGGCTGGCACTTGGGAAGGTTGGTAGCACTAAGGTTGGCCACAGAGTATACAACCGATGATTGAAGAGAGTTCTAAACCCCGTTCGCGTACCCGAGCAGGTGCGTAATACAGATTCGCATGTTGCGCGAAGGGCGGGGCCTCCGCGGAATATATCATCTTCATGAGGGCCAGAGAAACCTACAATGTACAAATGGGTAAAAAAATCCAGTATACCACTCCTAAGAGCCGCTTCAGATGCAATGCCACTGGCTTGAGTTAAGTGATCAATGAAGGCGACAACGGGCTGCAAGGGGTAGTCCACACCGGCGCTGGCGAAGCTTCGGTGGTATGCCGAAATTGAACTTGAGAAGTTTCCTCCCGTTGTCCCAACACTCAACCTGTAACCACGTCAGAAATGCTGATGTTACAGACATGCATGGCGGCATACCGGAGGGGATCGAACGTATTTAAGAGCTTGGATACAAATATCTGGATGTCGGCTATAGGCCAATTTGATACACAGGATACAAGTTTCTTGGTTCTGCCACTCCCAATGAGGGTCAGATTCATTTCTACAATTTGATTTGTGACCGCTTCACAATATATGTTGTCCCTATAAATGCCACCAATTTGGTATAAATAGGATGGCATATATTAAAAATGCAAGTGATATTAGAAGCCCACCTTGAAAATTCCAATATATCGGAAGAAATATCATCAAGAGAATCCTGGTCAAGAATACCACGATAGTTTTCCGATAGCATTACATCTGATATCGACCGGACCCGTGAATCTATGATGCCGGCTTCCAATGACCTCCACAATTCTGCACGTTGAGCTGACCTAACTGGTATTTTCCGGTAGAGAAGGGGCCCTGGTTGCATTGGCCATAATACATGGAACGGATCTTTGGCGAATAGAGTAGGGCCCTTTCTGGTTTTTAAGAAGGCATCCAACAAAGAGTTGCACGCTGTTCGAAATTCCAAACGTGTGTCCAAAACTTGTTCCCCCGGTGCGAGGGGGTCGGAAAAATCCGAAATGTATGCATGGACAAGGAACTTCACGATGCCCGCTTCAAAGAATACAGTAGCCACATAATCCCGGGCAATAATTAAGCGGTATAGGAAAGATACGAAGGGTTGCAAGCCATGTTTACAGTCACTAACAAGAGAGGACTGGTAGGCTTTTACCAAGCTTGGGGGACCTCCAACTTTGAAAACGTTGGCTAGCCTGTTGATTTTAGACTTCGTATAGAAAGGCTGCTTAATGTGAAAACATACCAAAGAGAATCAAACGATTCAATCAATTCCGATAAGAATATTAAGAGTTCAACTTTATGCCAAGTTGCCAAACACTGAACAAGCTTCTTGACATGTCCGCTGCCTATTTGTACCAAAATGACATGTAACGCTCGGGTCCTGATAACATCAGAATACAAGTCGCGTCTGTAGTTCCGGTTAGATATCGGATAAGAAATGCAATTTTTTGAACAAAAGCATACCTGGATAATTCCAGAATGTCTTCGTACATACTTTCTATTCCTTTGACGTTGTCCTCATCCTTGTGAGGGAATTTGGAAGATATTACCTGAACTCTTCGGCGGATGATAATGACTTCAGCACCATGTAGCGTGGCCTTTCCAAGTGCAAGAACGGCCTTCCCCGAGAGTGCACCAGGGCCTGGTATTGTGCGAGATGTTGAGTCTGTGTCCGTTGTGGTTGATAGTGCGTCAAAAGATGTTGCTAAGAAAGAATCTGGAGAGTCATTAAACAGAAACAGAGATTCTTGGAGTGTATTGTTCATTTTGAATCAAACGACGTTGGGAATTATCGAAGGGGCTGTTGGTGGGGGAACGGGCACATATGACATATAAGATATTGCTCCCCGGGGAGCTGTACTTCGAGTTGCCCATCAGTTAAGCAGGTGGCATGTAGTAATAATATATGCGTTTTGCGATACGGTGGCTTGATTGCTCCATGATAATCCTGTTTACCTATTGATTGAGAACGCTGCGTTAGAGTATTACAGTCCAAGAAAAGTAAGTCATTGAATAAGGCAGTGTTAGGTTCACCGACCGTTAAGGTCCATCTCTGCATAGCTCATATTGTCATAGTTATTCACCACTTAGTTGTAGTTACTGGTCATCAGTAAACCTTGGGCTCATCTATAGTACTATGGTAGACTTTAAACAACACATACTATTAGTATCCGATAGCACACATAGTACCATAGAGACCATCTTGTTGCTGTCAAGCTCTCCGTAGCACTATGATGGCTCTCCACTGGTTTGAGTAGGCCATTGTATGCACAGCAGTTCCAAGTTTGGGTTGTTTTGTTTTTGGATGATTCCGCATATCCACCTTTTTAAGTCATACCTTTTACTATACACTAAAATCCGAAAACCACTGTGAGGGAAGCATTGAAATAAACGACAACTTTGCAATCAGTGAGAAAGGAAGAGAAATGGTAGTCGATAAATAGCGGATTATTAGACAAACCGGGGTTATTACGGATCACTAGGTCACGCCGTGACCCAGTTATGGGGACGTGCTACTAAATAGATCGTCTGGAACAACATTGCCACTTCCGAGTCAGTAAACCGCACTCAAGTAGGGGATTGAGACAAAGTGTCTGGATACAACCATCACCATCACTCGAAGTTGAAACGAAAAGGAATGTTTACAGCTGTAGCTACGCCCTCGGAGCGTCCAAACCTTGGTGGGGAAATAATGGCGACGCCTGTTAAGGGTGTGAATAGCCCCTCGCCCCAACTCTATTCTCCAGTGAGGTGAGTTCTATTGACACCATGATCAATACATTTCACACACGGTTTCCATACGCAGCATGTCATCGCCCCAAAACCATGGTCACAATGAGGTAGGCACGGGTGGGGCAAATTTAGGGTATTAGGGCTCTGAATGCGATTCATCAGCATTTCCCTGTTACCTGGGTAGACTATAATGTCCTTCCTCTTCAACAGTAGCGTGTCAAATGCCTCAAAAGAGGTTAAGAATGCTGCCAACGAAGCCAGGAATCTGATAGGCTCCAATTCTGATCTCAGAATGCACCATCCAGCATCTCTTGGTGCGACGATTAATTCAATACGCCTAACTTCGGATGCGGTTCGAGACAAAATTGAAAAAATTGACCTTGATCAAGTCAAGCTTGCCGCTTGCTTTTCCGGAGCAGTCAGCTTGGGTATAGTGATACAAAGCACGATAAACCAGAGGAAACTCTCTGCAGCCATCGAAAAGATCGCTGACTCAACAGAAAGAGTAGCAACCGTACTTGAACGCATGGCTAATGCAAATGATGCCGGAGGGAAAGGTGAGTAGGTGCACATTGTACGCTCACACATCCAGCTGATAATCTCTCGCTTCATAAACCAAGGTATTCCAGTTCAGCTCCTTGATTTTGCAAATCTGGTTGCATCGCAACATGGAACCCGCATCATCCTTGCCTATCATCCAAGCAACTTTCCACAAGCGGGGATCCAACGTGTGCTATCCAAATCTCCCCGTGAACAGTGGCCGCACTTACAACCTGGCCATTGCATCCTTGCTGTCTTCGATGACTGGCAGGAACTAGTATCTCGTTTAATCATACTTCGCCGCAATCTAGACCCAAACGTAGCAGAACCTATATCCATCATTTTCCCTGCCACTACTCAATATATATTGCGCAACTTTTGCCACTTCCCAGGCGATGTGGACCCACAAAATATCAGCTTTCACGGCCAAACTGACAGTACGGGGATCCCATTTACCTGGTTACCGGGAGAAATGATGATGGATGTACACTCGGTCTACCAATCAAGTGGGATTCACAATATTGGATTTATTTCAGAAGTGATGGAGCCCAGTATATTCTGGGCCTTTTTTACCGCTATGTTAGCTGGCTTCATGTTATGTCTTGCATTATGCCTTATCCATACCGACCCTGCTGGCGCCAGCATCTTCGGCGCCTTCTTTCTTGGTTTACTAATTTTCTCATTATCCCTATGGTATGACGGGAAAAGGGTTTTCATTCGCCGTATACGTGATAGCCAAGGAGTAGGCACCTATGTTCCATTGTTAAATTATCCACTCATTCAATTGTGATTACCAGGGTCTCTCCATCAATCGTTCGTCTGAACTACAACGAGGAGTCATATCCGACGGTTCATATTCAGTCGATACCGAGACCCGTATTTCTAGACCTCGGGTACAAAAAACCCTCATTAAGGCCCTACACCCCGCTCTTCCGTAAACGCATATATGATCCTAGTTTATCTGGTTGTTGGTATTGGTATAACTGATCTTTGTTCCCTGACGTGAGGATCAGTTTTTAGGACGGCGACCTTTGCTTTTATAATGACTTATATGCATTTTCCCTCTCGAAGTACTTGTCTACTTTCTTCTCTTTTTCTAATTAGCATGACGTGACCTTGTTATTATATCTTCATATTTTGCCGATATTAGTGAGAAAGGTCTGATAGACCCGACGACCTTCCTGTCTTGAAAGCTCTAGCCAGTCTATTGATTTTGAGCCCTTCACAGAAGTAGATCGTAAAAACATTTCGGTCACTTAGGCCAAAAACAGGAGCTCAACTCCATGCCAAGCTATCGAAGACTGAACGAGCTTTCCTTCGTTACCGTGAGTGTCGAAACAGCCAGTACAGTAAGGCCAAGCATGTGAATAAGCAGATAGATCTATTCTCGAGTGGTATCTCATAATGCCCGGGAACGCTAACGTTCGAACCCCCCCCCCCGGAAGCACCCCGCTGAATACGATATACCAATCAGACGTATTGGTGGATCGTGCGGTTTCGAACCGAATTTGTATTTTGTATTACGCTCGCATGGAATGAAGCCTAGTCTATGACTTGATTTTGGACGAGCGGGAAGAACGATGCGAGCCTTTCAAAACTTCTCGTGGTTGCTGGCTGCTTAAAGGTCATTATCACCACCCGTCATCGCGAGAACAATACAACCTAAGAAAGTTATCTCGAGTATACCTCCATGAAGAAATTAATCATCTCTGAAATGCCACTTGACCCGACACAAGGTTTTACTGCGAATCCCCTGTGTTCGTGCGAGCACAGAAGGGTTGATTTATCTGTTTCTGTGGTTTTCACCCTAGGGACCATTGTGAGTATCCTTACTGAGATCTGGGAATATAAAATATAGAAAGGAACATACTTCAAAAGATATTGACGGATGTGTGGAATCAACCTAGAAAAGTATTTCGAGTTTTTTCGAATTAGATCTTCGAGTAGGGCTTGTGCAGTGCTATATGATCCTTCGTACGAAAGGAGCATATAGAAACACGATAGCGCTCGGAATTTCAAAGTTGGTTCCATGTATAGTGTCCCACTTGACCTGTCAGGCGAAAATAAATTGCATCGGCATGGGAAAAACTCACCCTAGAAATTCCACTAAGTCAGCAACTATCGAAGTGCGAACGAGAGTCTCTTCTTCATCAACTTTCCCTCCCCAAATCACAGGGGTTATGTCAAATATCGTTTGTACTCGGAACTTCACAAATGCGGGTTCCATCCATCCCCACACTCTCGCGCGTTCAGACAATCTGACTTGGAGTCCCAGGCGAGGCAGACATGGTAATTGAAGGGACCACAATGCCTCGAATAGATCATCAGCGGATTTGGCGCTTTGACCCCCCCTTAATTTCGAGAAGACTATCAAGAGGACATCGCACTGGTCCTGAAGGTCTGTACGGCCTTTGGCAGGATCATCCGCAGAGAGATAAAGGGGATCGAAGAAATCCGAAAGATAGAGGCAGGTCAATAAGTCAACAACTACACCCGGAACTGGCATTTGGTTTGTTTGAGTTAATTTGTGGAAGAAAGTGACGAGGGGCTCCAAAGAGTGGTTTTCCCAACTGGCTAGTGAGCCTTGGTATGTCTGCACCAAATTTGAGAGTTCTACCCGTCCTCTTGTATACCTGAAAAGCCTGTACAACCGCCCTCAGATTATGACACAGTTGGATGGAGTAAATTAGGCATTCACCCTGAAGTAACAAATGCCCCCGCCACCGTTGACATGAATGATTCTATTTGGGCGGCCGGCCAATTTTTCAGGCCACGAACGAGCTCCTCGATTCGTCGGCTACCAATAAGTACAATAGTAAGGGCTAAAGCGCTTGTCTTTGTTGCGTCCGAATATTGGTTGTACCTAGAACCCCACACCCATTTAACTTTTGGAATGAAATTAAAGCAATGACGAACCAACCTTAACCATAATAAAATAAAATTGTATATTTCAGAGTGAGTCCGCAGAGAAGCATCATCATGAGCTCACTTAAGAACCTCTAAGCAATCATGAGCAATGTCTCCCAGTGGGCGAAATTCAGCAAGATCAAGGTGATATACAGGCTTAGCCCGGATTATAGTTAATATTGAAGCCAACCGCCGAAGTATGAATTCTGGATTTATTGATCGCCAGATTTCCGCACGAGCGACTTGCCTACCCATGACAGTATTAGTAAATGGTAGTGTTGGTGTGGTCGGCCATAATACATAGAGCTGGTGTTGACGAAGGTATTTCAAGCACTGTTCCGTTTTGGATAGGGTGAGCAACAATGAGTCACATGCTTTTCGAAGGGTTAGGGTTCCCCGATACATCCCAACGGCAAGAGGGTCAGAGAAACTTGCAAAGTATAGTTGGAGTAAGTATTCCAAGATTCCGTTTTCCAGTACCGCCTGGGCACACGGCACACTAGTTTGGACTAACTGATTGAGAAAAATGATAATAGCTTCCCTGGAACAATTCTTTTTACCGCCAATAGATTTTTGGGAGACCTGGTTAGAAATTTGCAGTTTGTGTGTTCCTTGTGGAGTGATTGGCCTATCAGGGAATATATGATGAGCAGCAGCTCAAACGCCATAGGGATACGTAGTCACTGGCAAGGATCAAATAATTCTGTCAACCTAGGTGTAAGCGCCTGGATTTCGATAGGAGGCCAAGTTGATAGGCAATATATGATTTTTTCGGCTCTACGTTTTCCAGCAAGTACTAGGATCACGTCTATAATCTGAGTCTTGAGTGTACCGTCGTATGCGCCGAGCCTGTTTGTTGATCTGGTGAGTTTGGATGAAAAAAAGGCGGTGATGGACGTTGACTGACCTACATGTTTGAGGTTAAAATAGAATCATCTAGGCGGCACTCTGAGCTCACCTCCAAAATTCCAGGATATCAGCAGCAATATCGTCAAGAGATTCCTGCTCCAATTGGTCTTTCACCATCATCTTGGATATGGCCATCATTCGCATCCTCACAATTTCGGGCTTCATTGACCTCCATGCCTCCATGCGCTGGGCCAAGCAAGCCGACCACGAGATGTGTTGAGGTGAAGGCGGTCTTGTATGTAGTGGCCACAATACATGATACCGATCGGTGAGAAAAACGTTCCATCCACCTTTTGTTTCCAAGCAGGCGTCCAATAGAGAATCACATACAGAACGAAGCTTTGAACGAATCGGTGCAAAACCCAAGGAACGTATATGAATAAGAAATTCCATAACGCCAGCGTCAAAAATAGTTCGAATGGTCTTTTCACTTATACAAACCAACCTGTGAAGAAGAAACACAAGAGGTTCTAAAATTCGACCTTGGTGAACGATAGCGGAGGTTCGATAACTTTGAGCTGGAGTTGACGGTTTCCTTTCCTTTATATCCTTTATATCCTCAAACAACCTGGATAGTCTGTTAGAGAAGGGTCGAAAACTGAATATTTGGGATGACCGTACTGGAGGGGATTAAATATCTGCATTAATTCCCATACAAACAACTGAAGTTCTACCCTAGACCATCTGGCCAAGCAATGGACGAGCTTCTCAATATGTTGCCGCCGGATCTGCGTCAGGATTATGTTCAAGGCGCGGTCCCTAATTGAGCTTGGATATTGACCATGTCTTTCACGTCGGTGAATTTTAGGGGAGGGGGTGGTAGATAAAAGACCAACCTCGAAAGTTCCAAGAGATCCTCGTACATTTTTTCTATTCCTTTGATATAATCACCATTCCAATGAGGGAATTTCGAAGATAATGCATGAAGTCTTCTTCGGATAATGAGGGCTTCGGCGCCGCGTAGTGTAGCCTTTCCAAGAGCTAGGATTGCCTTCCCAGAGAGTGCTCCTGGGTCGGGGTTAGTGTAAATTGTTGAATCCGTACCGGTCATTGTCAAAGATGTCTCGTCTAGAGATGTCACGAATGGGGAGGCGTCCACGTCCATCTGAGCGGATATATTAGCAAAACCTCAGGAATTTAAAGGAGCCTTCCGGGGGGGCGAGTAGGCGCCGCCAGACAGTTAAGGCGCTCTTATGACAATACAGCTGCTATTACAAGGACAGATCAGCAGTTTTGACGGCGAAGTCACACACCACACCGTGAATCCGGACGCTGGGGCGATGCTGCTGGGTCTAACCAGCTCGTACTTAATAAGGGCTAGGTGAGATTAAGGTCTGATCATAAGGGAAATGGTGCTCCTGATAGAGGAACATTGTATCCAAGTACACCCACAGAAGGGCAGGTGTCACAGGCTTCAAGATGTTGAGAACCGCCTCACATCATTCCTATAATTACCTTGAAAGGAGGTATTAAAACCGGATATAGACCCACACCATGCAATTAATTGGAGTAGAACATCGTTTGTATATGAACAAGGTATGGATACCCAGAAATCACAGGTTGGCTTTCGGATGTGATGGTTGCATTTTGATGTGCACACCTGATGATACAAGCCGATGGTGGGTTACGTTCCAGATCTAAACAGATATTTTGTTTGATTTATGCAAACCCCAAGAATAGCAGCCTCTTACCTCCGTCCTAGCAGAATGAGCTCGAGCGCCAAGTGTCATTGTTGTATTCACAATACGTATCCGGTCGCCTCTGAAAAAAAAAAATATAGAAGATGTATAAACAGATCGAACTTGAATTTCATACTCACAAATTAGCTGGGGAGTGGTATACAATATTCAAGGACTGAGAAACGCTCGGAAGTATTTCTCCCGAGTTCGTTAGATTCAGCACCATCAGAGCCAATGACGAACAACTAAATACCGGCATCAAACTCAAAATTAGCAACAGTACGACTGAATATAACACAAAGTCTTCACAGATCAATCAAGAACGCAGAGCATCCTCCATGAACAGCTCCTCCTCCGTTGACCATATCTGAAAATATCCAAGTTGTCAGTTACACATTAGTTTTGCCAAAGGGAAACTCACCATCTTCAACTGTGAGTTCTAGGACAATCCTTCCTTCGAGCTTCTTAGGTTCCTCTTCCTTCTTCTGAACCGATATTTCGGTCGTGACTAGGCGGTCCTGAATCGATTGTCCAAAAATCGGCCCACGGATGTTGGGAGGGAATCTTGTGAATAAAGCACCTGGTCTCGCGAGCATACGCTTGATGTCGTCCGAGGCATTTCCAGAGATGTGAGAAATGTTTTCTTCTTCACTCATGATAGCACAATGGGGAGTTATTCGTGCTAGAACATGAGGAAGTATAAGTATCAGTGTTGAAGCCGCTTGGCCGGTCAACGAGATGCCGGAAGGCACATAATCAACAAACAAGGATTAGTGGCTGTGCCACGAACAGGTCCGCGTAAATTGTCCTGTTTCGTGTCGAGAATTGACTTAAACTGCCGTGCAGTCTGTAAAGACCTTGTGCAGACCAATTTGAGGCCCACCAACTTTTTTTTTCTGCCTACTGGTGCGCAGCATTTGCAAGTGCCAGCATAATGTCTATAAAAACGTGATCTAGGATGCAGCAACTTGCCACGTCAATTTCATCTTCCAGTCCGAATCACTTGGCAAAGCGAAAACGAGAGTCTGAAGGAACTCCTGAACCCCTAGGACCACCAGTTCTGATTGAGGCCCAGAATACTTTTGGGAGTCGCAAACGAAAATATCTTCGTATTGAAATTCCCGCCACCACAGTTTTCAATGAATTATCTGAAGTTTCTACTGAACCAACTGAACCCTCACCTTTTTCGGGGCTATCTGAGCCGGATTCTTTATTCGATGAACCCACCTCCTTGACTTCCCCATCGAAGTCGGCGCCTATAATTCTTCCTATACCGCGATTACTTCCTGCGCTCCTGACCGCGCCATGTATACCTGGCCTCTATTTCGCCCCGACCTTGCAGCTCCCTAAAGACATTGCCGATGAAGTCATGCGGTTCTGCCTCGCAACCTATTTTCATACCCAGGGCGTGAATCAGGTTATGCTTTTCGGTCGTTTCACAAAGAATGAAACGAATGGGGACCTCTCGCAGTCCCACTTGAGTGGATCTTCCACTGGCCTCCCACCTATTCTTCTATCCTTGATTTCCACGTTAGAAGTTTTACTATCTCCTGTTCTCCCACTCCAAACACATTCGTTGTTATTTCCCCCTACTCCGGGAGCGGCCCGCCAAGCCATCTTGAATCTTTATCAGCCCGGAGAAGGTATTACACCCCATATTGACCTACTTCGTCGTTTCGGCGACGGAATTATGGGGGTTAGCCTCGGCAGTGGATGCGTTATGCAATTCACAAAGACTGATATAAAAGAAGAGGACAACGATACCTTTCCGAAGCCACGAGAACGGTGGGATTTATATCTTCCTGAACGGAGCGTCATCGTCCTATCCGAAGAGGCCCGTTATCAATGGACCCATGGAATTGGAAAATTCAAAGAAGATTATGTGTCACTCCCTCATGTTGATAGCCCAAGTGGCCGATGGATTGAAAGAGGAATGCGTTTAAGCATTACGTTTCGATGGCTATTGCCTGGTGCAGACGTCGTCGGAGATGATGGACTGGCTATGGTCATGTCTTAATGTCAAATAATTTACCTTCCCGAACTATAGAACATTAACACCCAATAGATCGTGAATCTTTACTTACGAAATTGTAATCAGATTCCTCCCACCAGTAGAGATACAGGCTCTCATAAACCTGTATTCATCTGTAATTTGATGACGAAAAGTTGATGAACTGCCCGGAAGCTATACGTACCAGTCATTGTGAGCCTTTCCTCTAGATTGATTCACGCTGTGCTGATTCTTCTTCAGGTGGCTTGAATTACAGCTTATTAACCTACCACAGCGGAAGCTCTACCCGTGACTACTCATTCGAAAAGGTGCTGTTCTATTTCATCTAGAAAACTCATTGCAGAAAACTGAACCATTTGTTGAAACACCATTAGCAGTAACACTGTTGTTGTTGGCCGAGGATTAGATCATCTATAATCCACCATGTCCTGGTTCTCAATACCCGCGAGTGCCGGCATGTGCAGCTTGGTGGGGTACAGAAATAATGCCACACCAGAACCAGATAATATACAAGAAGTTCTATCATCGCTTCATAGTCGGTCGCGGACAGCAGTTCTTTCTAATCACCGGGCTACAAGGGCGAGGATCAGTAATGAGGCTTTGGGCCTCCAAATTGCTCTCCGAGCTCGGATCACCTGTATTCCTCGTGCACGGTCACACACTCGAACGGGGAGTGTCCTAAACCTGCAGCATCACCACCATCATACAATCTGAGCTGTACATTTAACACGATTAAACCGGAACGGGCCTTGTTCAGTGAGAGTTTGGAGCAGGTTTTTCCGTGTGACTAATGTCATGAGTTCGGCGGAGGAAGGATATTCGAGGGGTGTTCGTGGAAACCCGGGCTTTATGGGGCTTCATGCCTCGGTCGAGTAGCGGATTCTAGGGAAGCAGCTTGGTAACTGAATCCTGTCTCTGGAGTCTGGGACTGCAATATGACATTAGTATAATTGGATTCACCAGGTATCCCTGCTCCTCCTTCATGTCCTGCTGTGTTGGTGGTTTCGTAGGTAGCCAGATATGCGGTGAGGCGCGTTATGGCCTTATCCAGGTCCATTTCGGACGGTCATCCCCGTAACTGAACTTGGATTCGATCGAGATGGTGAGATGGCATCGGGATTTCAGTTCGCCATCACAGCCACAACGGAACGGCAGTCCGGCCCGCCTCGGTCAAATACAGGAACTGTTCTTGCTTTCGAGGCCAGTATTACAACCAATATTCGTGGCTCTTTTCGAGAGCGTGTAATATATTTGTAAAAAGGGTACCATTGTTAGCGCGTGTGTGAGGAACAATCGATTCCCAATCGAAAAAAAACACCCAAACTTTGGTCTGAGCGCGTGATATCGAGATTCTGGAGTTTCTCCTACCTTCGCTTACACGGATGATGGGTCAGGGCGGCAAGTGTGGGTGCCAAGGGAGTGATGCTATATCGCCATTTGATATGTATGATATGAATAACTCTCTTTTCTGCTTGGAACAGCCGCGCGGAGAGAGCACATAATCGTCAAACCTCGCCTTTTTTTCACGAGGAGGATCGGTGCGTACCGTAACCCAGCGAGTATTAGTTGACAACATTGCTGGATATAGGCTTGAGCTTGTTGTGTTGGTCGGACTCATGTGGATCTAGCCTATGTGAGAGAGTTAGCATGCTCTGGTATCCCGCTTCGCGCAGGTGAGTGCTCAGGTGAACGGCCTAATAGCGCTAACTCCATACAACACGAAAAGGCCGACGCTTGGCAAGGACACTCATGGTATCATTGAGGGACCCAAAATACAAGCAGGGACACACGGAGAATAATCCCCGACAACATGTTCGAAAACTCCCTCCTCAGCGGGCGCTGGCCGTATGTGCTATAGGCCCGAAATTCGAAAGCATCAATTTGATCATATCATATCTAACAAGTGCCGCACTGACGATGACTTCCCCGGTTCGTTAATGGCCGCTTCCATCCGTCCATATCTCCTGATAAGTACATCTTCTCATCATAACCTCATCGGCCACCACGGAGGGCAAGAACCAGATGTAGTACAGCTCCTGCTGTGATGTTGAAATCTTTCGCTGTCTTATCGTCTTGCCTGAAATGCTGGATTAGTAGATCTAGAGAGCGAACACAAAAGATACATACATCTGGCGCCCACCGAAAATCAACCGTTGTTGTGGGGGGGGAACACCTGACTGCTCTTCAACTTTCTCCTTGATGCGCGTAATCTGCACGATCGTTCGGATTTCGGGTCAACAAAGGAGGTTGCAAACACAAGAGCACCAAAGCGCACCTTATCATCTGGGTCAATATCTAGTTCGATCTAAACAGATTATCCGTTACGATTAGTAGCTGCTCTTCATGTATGTGGATTCTTCACTAGAGACTCACTTCTTTGCCTGTGAGTGTCTATGGGTATGTTAGTTCAGGATGACGCGTCTCGATTTCATCGATCAAGCTTTCTTGCCTTGACTTTAATCAACATGGTGTATCCACAAGGAAATTTAAATTTAAGATGTGCTTTCGAAGACGCGCCGAGATAAGAAGTGGTCGGTTACAGGACGTTGTTGAGGGGATACAACACCTCAGCAGTGGTTAAGTGGCGAAGTCAAAAACAGTCACAATTACGGTGAAGCGCCCACATCATGTGACTCAATCACTTTTCTGTCAGAACCAATTAGGTTGACCCGCGAAGGCTCATTTTCCCAATAAACGGGACTGGCTATTCTCAAATGGCGACTATGCGGAGAAGATTCTATACCTTCAAAATCATTGCTTGCTGTCTTCTGGGAAGGCTCCAATATTAGCATTTTCCCTGGGGGCACGAGCATTCAATCAAACTGTCATAAAAAATCCTTGAGCCGCTCGAGCACGCATTCTCGCCTGTCATATATCAAGTCTCGACGTGTACTGTTACACCAAGCACACTGCCGAGAGAAAGGTCAGTCATCAGTTGCATGTACCGAATACCTAGGTCTTTAACGCTTGGAGCAAGTCTTTTTCTCACTCGGGTGCGGAGTGCCTGCGAGCCATCTCCAGAGGCTAATTCTTTTTGACGAATGGCACGTCATGCTGGATATCGAGACCCCATTTGAAGGCGCTTCCGAGAACTGGCCCCAGTCTGCCACTCGCGTTCCCGAGATCAACCGATCGTGTCTAATTTCTATCTGTTTAACGACGCACTCTATCTTGCATTCCCTCTGGTCGTTCCTCATTGTGAATCCCCTTGGCCTCGAACCAGAATTTTGTTCCTCGTTAGTCGGTTTTGATCGATTGCCTGGGAATTTCATTGGTTTTTGCTCGACTGTATGCTCCGGACTTTTTCCGTGGTTGCCTTCTCATTCCTCCAGATTCCCTCCAAGAATGAAAAGAATCCCAAAACGATCAGGGTCAAATAAAATCTGATATACCAACCCCACATGCCCGCGTTGCTAGCGGTAGAGGCTCGGAATATGTAGTGCCTTGCGAAGTAAGCATGCCTCATGGGACCAGATGAGACCCCACTGATCCCATGGGGTATCTTTTTTGGCCTTGTCATCGAATTTCTGGGTCAGACTGATTAGCCGAGTGATCGTAAAACCTGGCGTCTCGACATTTTCTGGCTGAACCGATGACACTTATCGTTTCCGGTGATTCTATGGAGAAATTCCGTCGGAATGCATCGTCGTATCTCCCACCCCATACATAAGGCAATTCTTAGATCAATCTTGGGGCTTTTTTGTCCCACTCCCTTGTTGGACATTTGCCCTCAGGCCTCCTGTACTTCAACGGCGAAGGAATGTCCTCCGAAAAGGAACAGACAAAGGTTCTCGAGGTCACGGATCCCGTCGTGTCGCGGTTGGCTGAGCAAGATTCAACCCCGTGGTATCGAAAACCCAACTTACGGATTCTCTATGTCTTGTTCTTCCCGACTCTCATTGGAGTCGAGATGACGAGCGGGTGCGTAACTTCCGTCGCCCTGCACTTTTTAACTCTAATTTTTTTCTGAAGTTTTGATTCCTCGATGATGAATGGTTTGCAGGCGGTGGATTCCTGGGATGCTTGTAACTAGCCTCACTAAAATCTGTTGTTGGCTGCTACTTATTTGGTCCCTCCAGTCTTCCATTCTCCTCGTTCCACACTTCTGGGACTTATGTCTGCAATGTATTCGCTCGGCGCCATTATTGTTTTGCCCATAGTCCCCCTCATCACCGACCACCTGGGGCGTCGGAATGCGATTGTGTTTGGAAGTGTACTGATGATTATTGGTGCTGCTATTCAAACGGCCGCTCAAAATTGTGCGTAATTCATTCTGGGTTTTGTCAATGATGGTCTAAACTGTTGATTAAGATGCAATGTTCGTTATGGCACGGTTTGTCATTGGCCTGGGTATTCCATTCGCAATTGTCGCTGCCTCGTCATTGATTGGAGGTGAGTCTATTCTCAACAAGGGACGGATAGATATGAATTCGATCTTGTAGAGCTTTCCCATCCCAAAGAACGTGCGATTTTGGGCTCCCTATTTAATTCGTGTTACTTCATTGGTATGTATTGTCACGATCCTAATATAATCACCACCTCATGATAATATTCATTGTTTCTTAGGCGCAATCGTAGCTGCAGGAATTACTCTTGGAACATTTAAAATGAAGAGCGACTGGGGATGGCGAATTCCTTCTCTCCTTCAGGTCGTCCCTAGTTTAATGCAAGTCACCTTCATGTACTTCCTACCGGAGTCTCCTCGATGGTTGATCTCCAAGGGCCGCGGAGACGAAGCTATGGCCATCTTGATCAAGTACCACGCGGAAGGAGACAAAGACTCTGAATTTGTCAAGGCAGAGTACGTCCAGATCGAGAAAACCCTTGAAATTGAGCGTGAGACTGCCAAACTTGGCTGGAAAGAACTTGTTGCAACTTCAGGAATGAGGAGACGTGTCTTGATTGGTGCTTTCATCGGTCTCGCCACCCAATGGAGTGGAAATGGTCTGACTTCGTGAGTTTCTTCGTCCTTGTGGGGTTGGGAGATTGTTCTGAAATTGTACTAGATACTTTTTGGCACGTATCCTTGAGAATGTTGGCATTACGGACAACCATACCAAAAATGTCATCAACTTGGGAAACACCTGTTGGGGATTCTTCAATGCCACGATTCTCGCATTGACCGTTTCAAGATTCAAGCGAAGGACAATGTACCTAGTAAGTGGATATCCCATCCACCACACAGGCCAAGCTAATGGGACCTGTAGACATGTACCATTTCGCTCCTTGTCATCTTCACTTCTTGGACAATTGCCAGTGCTCAATACAACATCACTAAAAGTCAAGCATCATCTAAGGCAGTCATTGCGTTTGTCCCTTTTATTGCCTGAATTGCCAGTAATTGACGGAATATGTTGTACAGTTTCATCTTCCTCTACAGTCCCGCGTACAATGTTGCCTTCAACGCATTGACCTACAGTAAGGATCAACTTTCTGTCTCCTACATACTTATTCTCATGAATACTCGCCAGCTTTCTTGGTTGAGTTGTTCCCATTCCAAGTCCGTGCCAAGGGTCTTTCTGTGTTCCAGTGGTTCGGTCGTATGGCTGGCTTCTTCAATCAGTTCGTGAATCCTATCGGTATCAACAACGCTGGCTGGAGATACTACATTAGGTATGTTAAAAATAATAGATTTAAAAAAAAGTACTAAAAACAATTTAACAGCTACTGCTGCTTCCTTGCATTCGAGGTATGCTTTGTGTACTTCCTCTTCCCTGAGACCCACGGCCGAACCCTCGAAGAGCTTGCTTTCTGTATGTTTTTTATGTGAATCATAGTTGATAACACACGCTGATACCCCTTGCTTGTACAGTGTACGAGGACGACAAGGTTGCTGAGCAGCAGAAGCGTGTTGAGGATGATCTAAACGCTGATCACCGCCGCGACGGTGATTCAGAGGATGAGAAGAAAGCTTGATCTCTTGTATATATTATTACGCCCTTTGCTATACCTAGTACGAATTCATGATTCCACGACCTGCTTTACATGAAATATAAAAATTTCTTATTCTCAATGACTTTGGTGTAAGAAAATATGTGAAGAATGAGTACTTGAGTGGCCATTCTCAGGTTTTTGGTCCTTATATGCATCCGTGGGCGGAAATGAATTTTAGAACCGATGTTTACGTAAGCTACTTTCGCTTTCTTTCTTCCAACATCGATGGACCTCGACACAACGACGCCAGCTGGTCAACCCATAGTCTCCAGGGAAAAGGTGGAACAATTATCTGCATTAGTTATCTTTACTCATTAACTTTGCTATAGACGGCCCCCTTCCTCATCCGTACGTTTGTGAAAATCGGCGGGTTTCACAGACTTTCTCTTTTCGAGGATGCGTCACTACCGACTACCGATGAACAACAGTTGTTTACGTGGTAAGTTCCAAACATAAGCTGCTAGCGATATTTTTCTGAGTGGGCGGATGAACAGGAAGGATGCCACTCTACGTGAAGTATTGTCAACTCTTCGCAACACGGCTCCCCTCGTCCCAGAATACCGACATCCCCTCGCCCGCTTCTCTTTCCGCACGGTCTATGCTGACCCGACAGCGAAAGGCCGTTTCCAATCTAAGGAATTGGGAATGGTTTACTCTCGTGACATTCTTGGTGAGCCAGGATCCTTGGGCGTCACTGCTCCGCGCCTCTGTGAGGATGTAGATGGGGAAACACGCGAACCTACTGAACGAGAAAAAGAGGAACGTACCCTCGACGAGCTGCGAT
This sequence comes from Collybia nuda, assembly GCA_015584075.1. Lineage (NCBI taxonomy): Eukaryota > Fungi > Basidiomycota > Agaricomycetes > Agaricales > Clitocybaceae > Collybia > Collybia nuda. Next base: position 78,044 of record MU150339.1, read on the forward strand.
TTGTCCCTGGGGACTACTTACTTATTGCAGTACTCCTGCCTAAAAACATCAGTGCCCCCTCAGAGATTGCTATCAAAGGCTCGGGTACTGGGGCAGCTCAACCCAATGGTTGGAGGAGTGGTCCGGGGGCTGTTGGAAGGGGAGATGGAGGCTGGGGGGGTACAGTCGCACCACCCGGCCCTGGGGCTGGCCGTGGTGGGGGCCATTGGCGTGGGGAGTCGAATCCGGCTCCAAGTGGCCCAAGAGGCGGACGTGGAGGTGGGGATTTGGGAAGAGACAGAGATAGAGATAGAGATAGGGAAGATAGGACGGACAGAAGAGTCCCACCTCCTCGACGTGGGGACCGTGGAGATTCGCCCCCTACCAGAGGAAGAGGTGGCTGGGGACGAGGAGGAAGAGGCGACCGGGGCGGGGGGCGGTCGCGGTCGCGTACACGCTCCCGTTCTCGTTCTCGGAGCCCACCGCCACCACCGAGACGGCGACGTTACGATTGACGTGTACGCTCAAGACATTGATATGATATCACCCCTGTTTGTTGTACGTTTATTTCAACTTGATATTGATCTTCGCCTTGTGTGCTTTTTCACAACCGTCAAAAATATAAAAATATACAAACTATTCATGTTACTGTAATCATTTGATTTTGTGCTTTTCATCATTCCAACCGGTAAATGCAGACACGCACCATCAGAAATTTTCCGTGTACAGTACGAGAACGAAATTATTTTTGCAAGTGGTCTGAGAATCGGATGATCGGAAAAGACGACACACGTGGAAATGAAACCAGGTTTGCTGACATCGCTGACAGCCACTGAAATTGAGCCGTCGTGGCTGTCGTTGTCGACCTCAACGACTCTTGACACTAACGTTCTCAATATCCGGGTATAGCTAAGCTATATCACTGTGCTTCTCACTGGGTTTATACTACCCGGAGCAACAGGCGCTTGGGCCATTTTTAGGAGCCCAGATCAAATTCCGACCAACGAGCGACCCACACGTTTTCTCAGCTTCCATCTCTCACCCGCTTGCCCATCTATTGACTTTACATACTAAGCCCACGGGGCCTGGGGTATCCTCAGAATCATGCCCGAGTACGTTTATGCCCTACACGACTTCCTACCGGAACACGAGGACGAAGTCTCGTTTCATGCGGGCGAACGAATAGAGGTCATCGAGAAGGACGATCTATACAACGATGGTTGGTGGCAGGTAGGCATTCAATTCCGTTCATCTCCTTGCGTGGCTATGGTTGTGCGAAACATGACCGCAGTCGCATGGCTGGTCAGACCCCCTTAACTACTTCAACCCTTCACATGTTCATACCCCTTATCTCATCCTTACCATGATATACTTATTCTCAATATTCAAGGGCCGCAATTTGACTGGGAAAACAGGGCTTTTCCCTCAGAGTTATACTACACCCGCACCACCATCTACTGATGCACCTGAGCCAACAACCTCAACGTCATCTGTTACTCCCGACACCAGTGCGACAGAAACAGGTGTTAAATCTGTCCTTCAGCCCCTTCATGAAGAGTCAGAAACGGAATCACCACTTAATTCAACTACAAACATTATTTCACCGGTCCCAAAGACCCCTGCTATACTTCACAACGAGGATGACAATACCGACTCCGAAGACCATATCCGAGAACGTGTGATCTCGACAAGTGACGGGGAAGTGATGAAAGCTACCATGACCGATGTTCAAAAGGCTATTGAACAGCTTGGTAGACATAACCATGGCGAAGATGGAGATGGGTCCCGAAGTTTCAGTTTTGCAAGCTCAAGGGATCATACAGAAGGAGAGACTGATACCGATTTCGATATGAGTGATGTCGATGGAGTCGGTGCCGACGATGGTGGGGAGGGATGGCACAAGGGCGCTAGACGAAAGTTAGCTGCCAAGGCGAGAAGAGCCGTAGAGGAAGCTGAGAAACTCGAGGCGATGATGGGCGGTCTCGGCATGAGTAGCACTGACAGAAGAGCAGTCGCACCCCCAATCGAGGTAGAGCTCAGCGACGAGAGTGAAGGCGAAGATGGGGATTATACAATGCATTCAAGTATCTACCCTCGAGAACACCCTCATATTCCTGAGGAAGACGAGGATGCCGAAACGGATCTGGAACGTCTTACTCCAGGGCAACATACCAAGGAGGTTTCTAGTGAGCATGGAACTGCGAAACGTGGCTCCACTGGTTCTACTCATGTTGTTGTCCCGGACCGCGACGAATCCGAGCAGCAAACAGCGACAGCTACACGATCATCATTCCCAGCATTCCATTTACCCCCCGCTTTCCCTTATGCAGAAGTCTCAGCTGTACAAACGCCCGATGAAGTAAAATCGTCTAAACATTCATCACATTCTGTTGTCGTTCCACCCATTACCACGTCGTCACCCCCACCAACGGTCGAACCTACTGCGACTACTATCAATTTCCCTGAACCGAAGCGTAATAGCACTCCACTGCGGGAATCAATGATTGCTTTACCATCGCCGACTGGCTCATTCCCGGGTTTCAACACAGGGGGGTTTACTGCCAACGGCCATTCTAAGCATAGCAGTGTTACATCTGCTTCTTCAACCAGGGGCCCAGCTTTGTCTATATCCCAACCGCTGCTTACAGCATCGTCGATGCAAGATACACTTATAGAAGAAAAGAAAGAGAAAGGGAAGGAGAAGGGTCATCCAACTGAATGGTCAGTTGAAGATGTTATTGATTGGCTAAAGACCAGAGGATTTGACCAAGATGTTTGCGACAAATTCATTGGTATGTATCATTCATATTTATGCCTTCTTCAGCCAGCCATTCATAGTACCTTGTCTTCAGAACAAGAAATAACAGGAGATGTGCTCCTTGAGCTTGACGTCAACCTGCTAAAGACCGAAATCGGCATCATGGCATTTGGCAAACGGGTGCGCATTGCGAACGCGATCACTGATCTCCGTCGGCCACCCTCGATAGTTTATTCGGACCACCCAGAACAACTGTCTCCATCGTCGCCAATGATGCAAACACACTCACCGCTATCCCCTCAATCCCAAACACAGTCCCAAACACATTCCCGAAATCAGTCTCAATCCCATTCGCAACATTCATATACTGGTAATGGATACACCTACCCTCAAAGTGTGCAGAGCTCCGTCGGGAGCCCGCTAGTCTATGGTAATGGAAATGGGATAAGCAACGGGATTGCGTATACTACTAGCCAGGCTACGGAGGTGCAAGATTACAATGGCCATGCAATTCCAAGACTAGAAATGGAAGGTGTTATTGGAGAGCAGTCCCCTGGTCTTCCCATTGGTGCCGCGCCACCCGTCTTGAATGGAAAAGGACAGGTATGTTTGCTGTTCTTTGCTTTATCTCCGGGCACTAATCCCTATTACTGGCTTTGCATCAGAAGGCTCGTCCTGCACAACTGGCGCTTTCTCCCAGCGATGGCGCGTTAAAATCGTCGGCACTAGCCGTTTCTGATATACCTGAGGAAGGAGAGGAAGAACGTGGCCATGTCAGCGATGTGGGTAACTTCTTACGTAGCCTATCTTCTCTGCTCATAAATTTCGACTATAGGGAGAGATCCGACCTACTACCAGCATGCGCCGCCGATTATTCGGTCGATCGCAAGAATCGGCGGGCTCAAAGGTCGACTCTGCGGCGAACTCACGCCATTCCCGCGAGGGTTCGTTGAGCCAATCTCCGACTGTGCTAGATATTCCAGAAAAATCAAAGGCAAGGGAGAAGGACAGAGACAAGGATTCTGCCAGCACTGGGAGCCGCCACACTCGTTCGAAAAAAAGTATCGATGGCGGTAAAGGAGGAGAGCGGCTCAGCATCTTCGGAGGTTCGTTCGGTGGAGGCCTTGGGAAGACAAGAAAACCTGCTCCGAGGTATTCATCGTATGCTCCCTATCCTAACGGATAATATAATAATGTCTTCTAACTCACTGCCTTTTAGGACAAACGAAGATACAATTTCTGAAAAGCCGTCAATGTTCACTCTTCCCCGCTTGCACAGCAGCAGTATCAGGAAGTCTTCATCTACTGCATCTTATCGACCCTCCACGCCACATTCACCAGATGTGAATGGCATAAAAGAGAGGAAGAAGGACCCTAAGCCAGCACCCATTACAGTCGCGAAGGAGATCAAGGAGAAGGAAGGACGTGACCCCGCCCTGCTTCGTAAACGCACTTCCTCTGCGCCCAATATGCCTTCAAGTGACCTTACAAAGAGTGCCAACACAATCATGAGTCCATTGAAACCAGGGCAGAGTATCCTCGAACAGATCGGTGATCATGATCATAATGGGTGGATGAGGAAGAAGGGTGATCGGTACAACAGCTGGAAACTGCGGTACTTCGTGCTCAAGGGGCCTGATTTGTACTGCTTAAAGAGCAGCAGTAAAACTGTATGTCATATTACATATTCCTCATTGGCATATTAAAACCTTCTGCAGGAGACGAAAATCAAAGGATATATCAATATCGTGGGCTATAAAGTCACAGTAGACGAGAACGTGAACCCGGGACGCTATGGATTCCGGATAGAACACGATCACGACAAGACCCACTACTTCAGCTCTGACGAGAAGACAATTATCCGCGATTGGATGAAAGCAATCATGAAAGCCACCATCGGACGAGATTATACTAGTGCGTTTATCTATCAGAGACACCATGATGCATAACCAACTGTTATTTTAGAACCTGTCATTTCATCGTGTAACATCCCCACAATCCCGTTGACAGTTGCACAGGCCATGAATCCGGCGCCTCGGCCACCGTCACCTACGGCTCGGGATGCTACCCAGAAAGCACTCCGCCGAGAGAATCCGAATCAATTGTCTAGTCGGGATGCCCGGATTTTGATGGGCCTTCCGTCGAACGCGGACGGCAAAGAGGAAAGAACGCGACTTGACTCATTCTTTAGCAATGAGGCTGTGGGCGCTGACAACGACCAGACATCGGCAGGTCCGCAGAAACCTCCACGACCCTCGCGAGAAATGCGACGTGCGAGTATGAGGCGTGCTGTGAGTAGTCTTTTCGCTTTTAATATCGGTGACTCGAACTTATCTCCTCTCCAGTCAAATCCTGCCGAAGAAACCCTTATCGAATGGGCGAACTCCCATCTTCCAGAGGCACTGCACATTACCGACCCTGCCGGCCCACTATGCGGTGGTCTTGGTCTCCTCCGTTTAGCAGAATCCATCAAGGGACGCCCATCCTCACCCCCAGTCCCAGACTCAGCGTTCCCTGTGGATACCACCGACGACAAACTTGATGGCCTTTTCAGATTATTTGATTTCCTATTGGACAACGACGTGAAGATGGGGAGTGTCAGCATCAACGATGTGCGACAAGGCAAGCGGGATAAGATTCTGCAGCTCATCCGGGCGCTCAAGGCGTGGGAGGACAAGCGCCGGGCGATCGCACAGAGTATCGGTGTAAGCCCCGTTCAGGCGAGTGTGTTCATGGCCCCTTCTGGCATGGCCGTCGCGTGGTGATCGGGTTTTGTTTTATTGTTTGGGGAGGACGGAAAACGTTACTATCTTTAGCCTGCTTTAATTTCTATAGTTGCGCGTGCGCTCATCACACCTCCTGATAGCTTATTTTTCTTATTTTTTTTTTGCTCCTGTGTACTCATCGGTCTGTACTGGCGTTCATTGGATCTACCTCATCTCCTCGCTCATTGTTTATATTCCCTCAGCTGTGACACCCCCACTATCCTTGCCTACTCATCAGTTTAACGTTCATTGCTTGTAAATATCAATTAAAACATTCTATGGACAATCTCACACCACACTAAGTCCATTACAACCATGAGAATGACCCCACTGGCAGAGCAAACAGTCTTCTTTCGTTCTTCAGGAAGGTGGTTTACATTTGGGTAATACGTTCTATAGTACAGGTCACAGTATTCGGGCGAGATCGTTGATTCCAGTTATTGAAGTCAAGGGTGGAAGGTTGTGCTGATGAGAGTTAAGCATGTTGACCCACGATGGGATAGATTTACATTCTGGTCATTCCATTCTCTGAGCAACAAGAATGTTGGGACCGGCCAGAGCTTCCGTTTCTTGATACTATGATAGTCACATGGTTGGTACGAACGGGATGGACTTACGAGTGCCTTAGTTGGGTCGTCCCATTTGCGAATGGTACTACCTCGGAGACTGATCGAAAAAGAGGTTGAGTAAATTTATGTTCCTATGAAGAGGTTGATCCCTCCGAAGTGGAATTTTAACGAGGTGCTCAGAAATGTGCTCGTGTACTATAGCGCTACATTTTCCGAATAAGCCCCTCTAGTCAACATATGTCGATGTGAGGCGGTTGTACCATCGATGCTAGAACTTCAGGGAGAACGTTTCGAAGGATTCCCAGGACGTTATTATTGTATTGAGCGTTCTCTCTAGCTCACCATCGCTGTAAATGGTGGGTTCTCGACCAGGAATCATGTTGTGTTGCAAAGCAGTGGAAAATCGGTCAAATAAATCTATGGAGGCCATCCTTTATAAATGAAATGTTGTGTAGTACGCTGCGAATGGTAGGTGAGGGGAACTTGAAGAAAACAAAAGCTGAATGTCCCCATTCCCACGGTGGTCGAATACTTCACGAACGCCACAGCAACCTCTTTTTGAGCTCGACGACGCCCTACACCTCTCACAAGAATCGGACTCTTAAATGGATGGAATCGCAGCTAAAATATAATATCCTCTGTCAAAATGGCTGGGGTCCGAGAGTTAGAATGTAGCAATTGCGCATACACCTGGGCGCCAAATTCATGTCCCAAAAGGAGAATAGCTCAAAGGTAACGAAAATATCAGGGCTCATACTTCCAGGCCAACACTGACGGCCATAAGCTGCGAATCTTCTGGTGAGCTTTCGTCGATGAATATCAGAAGGGTAATTAATTAATCGAGTAACCTCATCGCGGCATTTAGCCTTAACTGAGTCGCCCACTTACTCATCTCGACATTACTCTGAGAATGCCCGACAGCTCAGTGCAGGTGGACTTAGTTAACACAGAAAGATACCTGAATATTGGGAATAAGTCATTTACGACTGGAGGGAGCTTACAAAGTACGTGTTTAATCAATTACTACTATTCTGACACGGCCTACATTTACCGCAATATCTTAAAGGCCCGGAGTCGAGCACAATCGATTCGAGTATTCAGGTGGATCTAGCCCCTTTCACTAATGATGAGATCCAGGGATCGAATATATCGTTCGACAACCAAACATCAGAGAATCGGGACGTCAACATACAGACAAATCTGAATGTTAACCCGAATCTGGATAATTTTATCGCAAATCTTCGTAAAGCTGTCGAAGATACGTCTAACAAATCTGAAAGCTCCGTCATCGAAGATTTGGAGGAACTTGGTAACGCCCTTACTCGGCGTTATATGGTTTTGGAAAGAGTAGAAGACTTACACGATCAAATCGACGTCTATCAACGGATCATTAGCTTACCTTTCCTTCCCGCAACACGTCGGTGGATAATTATTTACAACCTCTCAGGAACACTAAAGACACTCTCGGGGAGGCTTGGAAAAGATCCCAACGTTCCTGGTCTGGACGCTTGCATTGAATTTCAACGCGAAGAAGTGCAAACCGTGCTCGCAGCATTAGAGTTGCCCAATCAGCGTCTATTTCTGGATGGTACCAATCCATTACATCTATCTTTGCGCCATGCAGCTACCAACCTTGCTGGGTCTTTAGGGCTACGGTATAAACACTCCAAGAATGTCGCTGATCTTGAAGAGGCTGCTAAACATCTAAGACATTCGATAAGCTTGGATGTTGAGTATTTTGCCTTCTTTCCACTCGCTAATGTGCTGAACGAGATCGCCAATCGTACTCACGACGCTGCTACCCGCGACGAAGCTGTCCATTACTATCGGAAGACATTAGAACGCCCAACCGACAACAGCCGGCGTCATTTTTTTCTCGAACACCTCGCAGGCGCCCTCCGATCTCGTTTTCAAGAGACTTCCTCTCCTGATGACGCAACTAGAGCACTTCAGATCCATTTAGAAGCCCTAGAGCTTCTTTCACCTGAACAACCCCAGAGGTACTATACTTTCTACAACATTGCCTCACTCTATATTTTTCCCAATGTTCCTTTCTACGATATTCCCTTCAGCCTCCAGTACGCAATATCCCTTGTTGGCGACATTCATGGCAGTCCTCGTGAGCGGTTGAGACTAGTCCGTATGCTACTACGCGATCTCCGACCTTTGGTACTTTCCATGCCTAAGGAAACCAGTGGGGATTTACATGCGTTGCTCTTGGAAATCTATGGCAAAGCCGTCAGTTTACTGCCCCAAGTCGCAGTTTTTGATCTGGACATCAAATTGCGTCTCTCGGCGCTAGCGAACTCTGAGACACTTGGAACAGAGGCTGCCCTACTGGCGATTAATCTTTCGCAGCCTGAACTGGCCTTAGAGTTGTTGGAAGCAGGTCGTGCTGTGTTCTGGTCTCAGGCGCGCAATTTACGCACTCCATTTGACTCTTTACCGCCAAAACTAGCAGAAGAATTTCTCACATTATCCCGTACCCTTGAGAAAAGTAGCCACCTCATCGCACAAATGCATCGCCCTGGTATTGAGCCTACCCACAGGCTTTGGGATGAGGCGTTGGTGACTCGAAGATATCAAAGTGATAGATTTGTGGAACTAACAAAAGAAGTTCGCACATTCCCCGGGTTCAAAGATTTTCTCGCCAATCAGCCATACTCTCACCTCGCAAAGGCAGCTCTAAAGGGGCCTGTCGTTGTTCTCATCCCAAGTACGCTAGTATCGTATGCTATTCTCATCAAGAACACAGGCGCCAGCTATGTTCGGCTCAAGTCACCGAAAGATCGATTGCAGGTACTCGGGATGTCGTTAAGGTCGCAAAACTTGAGGAGCAGGCAGGCGGGAGAGGATTTCGAAGAGAGACATATTGTGCGACATACTGTTGACCATTCTTACGAGCTACTTGCGGAACTTTGGGTTGATATTGTGGAACCGATCATCAAAGCTCTTGGTCTCGAGGTATGTCGTAAAGAAAAGAAAAAGGTATAAATAATATTTTTTGATATACTGTACCAGGTAATGGAAGGTCGGGAGCGGCCCAGGGTTACATGGTTACCGACAGGACCCTTCACATTTTTGCCCATACACGCGGCGGGAGTCTATCGTTCGTCCGTGCGCTGTTGCTCCAACTACATGGTGTCATCGTACGCCCCTTCGATTAGTACGCTACTCAGCACCCAGAAGGTTCCGGGTTCAACCATCCTGCGTCGCGAAAATGCCAAAGCCCTTCTTGTCGCAGTTTCCGATATACCGGGAATGCCACGTCTCCCAAGCACAAAGAAAGAGATTGAAGCCATAAGTAAAATTATTCCATCTGAATTAATCCTTGATATCGGTGACAACCAAACAACGGAAGGGGCGAATGTCACTACCCAGACAGTTTTACAAAGGTTTGCGGAGGCGTCTATTGTACACCTGGCTTGTCATGGGCAGCAAGATGCTCTGAATCCTCTAGAGAGTGGATTCTGTGTAGAGGATGGGCGTCTTACCGTGGCACAGTTGATGGAACAAAATTCACAGAATGCGTTTTTCGCGTTTCTTAGTGCCTGCGAGACCGCGAAGGGCGATAGCTCACAGCCTGATCAATCAGTTCATCTTGCTGCTGCAATGCTCTTCGCAGGGTTTAAAAGTGTCGTGGGGACTCTGTGGTATGCCTATATTGTGTACCCTTCCGTCGTGGCTACCTGATTTGGATAACTTTTGTTTAGGAGCATGAACGACCAGGATGGCCCGGTTGTTGCAGAAAAGGTTTATTCCCAGCTTTACAAGAACGAAACCCTTGATCCAGATGAAATACCTTACGCCCTCGACGATGCCACGCGAGACCTTCGTGAAGAAGGGTTGAGGCCTAGTCGTTGGGCATTGTTCATTCATATGGGAATTTGACCGGAACGTTATGGAACCTAGACCCAGTATAACTTGTTGACTTAGGGGTGGGTAATTCATGGTGGTTGGGTGTAACCAACAAGTGGGTATCAGACTATGTGCTAGAAACTTGATATGGCCATGTTGCTGTAACAACAGCACGAGAATTGCAAGAAGTCAGATGGACCATGTTATACTACCTGCTCCAGTAAACCCTAAACGCCTCGATAACATACACCCAGCCCAGTAATGTGAAGAACCAGTTCCTTTCGGGTTGAGTGTCACCAGCGCTGTGAGATTGCAATTTCGCGAATGTGCTGTTTCTGGGCACATGACCACCATACGATGCTTGATACCGCGCAGCGAAGCTATCTGTTAATACAACATTTTAAGACGAAAGAGGAATTTAGAACAATTGTCAACGACTTACTGCGTTCCACCCCCCCATCCTTTCTAAATCCAAGTAGGCGCACAATGCTACGCAGCAAATAGAAGGGAAGTTTCAACAGGTATAACGGGATGCTCAGTAGAGCCAGTGGGGACCTGATGAACAAGGCATAGGCGACTTTAAATGGTAGTTCTGGGTAAAATGAGTTGAAAAGCAGAATTGCAATTAGGGTGTATGGATTCCTGGTGGCTGATAAACATTGTCAACATGTTTTCAGATAGCGAAAACGACAAGGACTCAGACCAAAATCTCGGTAGGCTCCACCAAGGTCCACCAAAAGTCCCTCCAGAGAAAGTGGCGTAGTCATAGTGTCCATCGCAAGTCGACTCTACTACGGTTTTGTTTTGCTTAGGATGAACAAAGCCTGACTGCCGCTTCAAGATTTACGGCTAATTCGGAATTATCCCTACTAGCTCCAAGTAGCAGTATTACTATTATGGACTAAAGACCCATTTTTGGCAATTGTATATTCGCACATCCTCTAATTGCGGCTATTGCTATGGGTTTAAACTTTCAGTACGGCCAACTGGTCTTGTTCAGCAGCATTGGTGAAATAAGGCAGCTTTGGGAATAGCCGCAGCGCCGCGGAGTTGGGATATGTTCACGTGGACGGTGGCCGAAGAAGAATTGTCACAATTTTTCAGAATTAAACATCGAAGTCGACCACCATTGCAGCCTTTTAGGATGAATTCTAGCGAAATACAATCCCATTTTGAAGAGCGTACACCCCCTCTACAGGAATTATGAACTCCTAGAAACGACCTATATTCAGGATATATCAGACGTAAGGCCCTTAGCTATGGGCGCCGAAATTCACAAATTCACATCCTAAAGGAGAATGGTTTGGAGATAGAAAGGACTCCGAAGCCTGATTCAAGAGTCAGTAACAACATATCCGGTGCGCTTGTAATAAACTACGGAAGCTCGGTATCCTTGTTAGATAACCTTAACGTGATATTCGGCCTTGACATTGCTGCCAATCTGCACATATCAACATCACTCCGGAAATGCCTGATGGTTCTACGCAGGTGGATTTGGCCGACCCAGAGAGATATCTGAGTACTGGAGATAACCCCCACATATCAGGGAACGAATTGTTAGGTACGTGCTGATTCAACGGCTGGTGCGGCAATCTTTCAAAAATTTGATAGCAAACACGCCCGATTCGAAAATACAAGTCAATCTAGCCCCCTTCACAAACGGCGAGATCCAAGGATCCACAGTATGGTTTGAGAACCGGGCATCGAATGATCGAGATGTTAGCATACAGACAAATTTGAACATCAACCCAAACCTGGACAGTTTTATCACAAACCTTCGCAAGGCCGTCGAAGAGACATCTAATAAACCCCAGAGTGCCATCATCAAAGATTTGGAGGAACTCGCTAATGCCCTTACTCGACGATACCGACTTCTGGACAGAGTGGAAGATCTACGTGAAAAAATTCAAATATACCAACGGATCATCACCTTACCTTGCCCCCCTGGTATTACCCGATCGCTCACCATTAGAAATCTTTCTATAACTATAGAGATCCTTTCGAAGAGGGTTGGGAAGATTGCCGATATTTCTGGCTTAGATGCTTGCATTGGATTCCAGCGCGAAGAAGTGCAGGCAGTTCTCGCAGCGCTAGAATTGCCCAACCAACAGCTAAACCGGAACGGCACCAATCCACGCCATAGAACCTTGCTCTTGGTAACCACTGATCTTGCCGATTCTTTGATGCTTCAGTATACACACTCTGGGAACGTCGCTGCTCTTGAGGAAGCGGCAAAGCACTTGCGGCATTCGTTAAGCGTGGAAGACAATGATGTCGCATTCTTTCCCCTTGCGAATGTGCTGAACGAGCTCGCTAATCGCACTCATGATCTTGTTCTTCGAGACGAAGCCATTCTCTACTATCAAAAAGCATCAGAACATCCATCTTCCCAGCGCCACTCCTTCCTCGACCACCTAGCAAGCGCCCTGCAAATGCGTTTTCGAGAGACTGCCTCTCCCGATGATGCAATCAAAGCACTTCAGACCCATCTAGAAGCTCTGGGGTTACAATCACTTAAAAAAATCCAGAGGTATCACACCTTGTACAATATCGCGTTACTCTACATTCTTCCCGGTACTCCATTCTATGATATTTCCCTGAGCGTCAAGTATACGTTGTTACTTGTTGGCGACACTTATGGTGACCCTCATGATCGCTTGAGGCTCGCTCGTCCGTTATTGCAGAATCTCCGGCCTTTGGTTCTTTCCAGCTCTAAGAAAGATAGTGACAATTTACACACATCCTTTTTGGAAATTTATGGCACAACCGTCCGCCTGCTACCTCTCATTGCAGTTTTGGATCTTGACATCAAATCACGTCTCTCAGCGCTTGCAGACTCTGAAACGCTTGGAGTGGAAGCCGCTCTTCTTGCAATTGATCTTTCCCAACCCGAACTGGCTTTGGAGCTGTTGGAAGCGGGCCGCTCCGTGTTCTGGTCCCAAGCACGCAACCTACGCACTCCGTTGAATACCCTACCACCAGAACTGGCAGAGGAATTTATAACACTATCACGGACACTCGAGAAAAGCAGTCACCTTATACATCACTCTGGTATGGAATCCATGCATGACGAAGCTTTGGTAACTCGAAGGTTCCAGAGTGACAGATTCTTGGAGCTGACTCGGGAAATTCGTACATTCCCTGGGTTTGAGGATTTTCTTGTCAACAAACCCTACTCTAGCCTCGCGAAGGCGGCGCTTAAAGGACCTATTGTTGTTCTAATTCCAAGCACTCCAATATCACACGCAATTCTTATAAAAAGTACGGGCTCGTGCAGTCATGTTCAACTCAAATTACCAAAGGAACGATTGCAAAAGCTTGGAATGTCTTTGAGGGCGCATAATCTGAGAAATCAACAGGCAGGTGATAATCCCGAAGACGTTGATGGTGAAGAAAGGTATATTGTTCGGCAAACGGTTGATTATTCTTACGAGCTCCTTGGGGAACTCTGGAGTGGCGTGGTCGAGCCAATTATCAACGCCCTTGGTCTTTTGGTGCGTGAAACGCATCATCTAATCTCAATTTCTGATACACGTAGTAGGCAGCTGAGGGCCGAGAACGCCCTAGAGTTACATGGCTACCCACAGGATCTTTCACCTTTTTACCCATACACGCTGCGGGAGTGTATCGCGCACCCGTACGATGTTGCTCTAACTATATGGTGTCATCGTATACCCCTTCTATCAACGCATTACTTGATGCCCAACAGGCTTACGCCAACTCAACTGTTCTGCGCCGTGAAGCTGCCAAAGCCCTTCTTGTTGCAGTTTCTGACGCACCTGGATTACCACGCCTCCCAAATATCAGGAGAGAAATTGAAGCTATTGAAAAAATAATCCCTTTGGAATCAATCCTTGATATTTCTGATGGCGCTCCATCAGGAGTAGCTAAAGTTACTTCTGAAATGGTACTTGGGAGGTTTGCGGAGGCATCCATTGTGCATTTGGCTTGCCATGGGCAACAGGATGCCCTTAACCCACTGGAGAGTGGATTTTGTGTTGAAGACGGACGCCTCACGGTGGCACAGCTGATGGAACAGAATTCACAGAAGGCATTCTTTGCATTTCTCAGTGCTTGCGAGACAGCAAAGGGCGACAGCTCTCAACCTGATCAATCAGTCCACCTTGCCGCTGCAATGCTCTTCGCAGGTTTCAAAAGCGTTGTTGGGACGATGTGGTGCGTTTACATGCCGGATACCCCTTCTGTCATAGTCATTTGATATCTGTTAGGAGTATGAATGACCAGGATGGACCAATTGTTGCCACAAAGGTTTACTCCCAGCTTTTTAAGAATGAGGTCCTGGATACAGATGAGGTACCGTACGCCCTTGACGATGCTATGCGAGAACTTCGTGAGAGAGGGCTGAGACCCAGTCGTTGGGCGTTGTTCATTCATATGGGGATTTGATTATACATCGTTCGCGCTTGGCCTATTTTGACCTTGATGTAAACAATTCAAATGGCTGCAAAAAACATGGTACAAATATACTATTACAAAAATGACGACAGCGGGATAAATTAACTGTTCCAATAAACCCTAAATGCTTCGAGAACATAACCCCAGCTTAGCATTGTGTAAAACAAGTTCTTTTCCTGTACTGGCTGGGTGCCTCTAGCACCGTGCGATTGATACGACGCAAAACTACTGTCTTTCGGTGTATAACCACCGTACACGGATGATTGATACCGCGAGGCGTAACTATCTATTGATAAGGTATTGTGAGATAATAATAAAAAAGGACATAATCGAAAGTCGACGACTTACCATGCTGCACTCCAGCCCTTCCAAATCCGAGCAGACCTATGGTGCCACGCAAAAGATAGAACGGGATCTTTAACAGGTAGAGTGGGACCCTTAATAGAGCTAGCGGTGTTCTCACAAACAAAGCATATGCTACTTTGAATGGTAGTTCTGGGTAGAATGAGCTGAAAAGTAGAATTGCAATTGTTGTACGCGGATTTTGTGTAGCTGATATTTCGGGTCAATCAATGTCCAGGCTGAAAAGATGACAAATTGTCTAACAAAAGTCTTGATAAACCCCGGTGAGGGTATCCAAAAGGTCTTCCGGTCCTGTAACGTCCATCACAGACCCGCTGAGTTTATGTTTGGTGGTATATAAAGATGGTGGGTATTTCCCGCAGCTTAGGGAAACTCTCACGCTACCAGATTGCAAGGCGGAAAGGTTCTATTTTGACACCTGCGTGATTTGATTGTGGCTGTTGTGCGGTTCTTCCTTTTACATCATCAGTATGAGGGTCCAGAGGTATCGAGCAAGTATATAACTAAAATAAAGGTGGTGAAACGACAGCTCGAAAGGAACAGATTTAGTAATTAATATACTCCGCAACTTAATGTGCATTTGAGTTGGGACGCGACACGCGTCTTCAGGTTTAATACTCACGTGATTAACTAAAAAAGGTCACCTGTAATTGTTAAGTCAATAATATTAACAATCGTTATGAAGTATACCTCAACATCTGCTATGTAAGAAGTAGGAATAATCAGGATAACTTCAACCTACAAAATTCCACTATATAAAATGCAACGATGATATCTGACTCTGTGGCTAACATGATACCTTGCTAAGTTCATTATTATAATTGGATACCCGATTTCTGGAATATTCGAAGAACTTTTCACCTCAGTGAACATGTCAGGTTTTGCTTTCGTGCCACGAACTGTTTCTAAAGCCAAAAGACCGACAATTAACACAAATTCCTCGACAAACGCAACAAATGTAGCTCAAAAAGCGAAATACGTGAACGTTGTGCCTGATAAATCTCCCAAGGGAAAAGCGAAGGAGATTTCTGGACCTGAGGCGCGTCACGATGTTGGCAACAAACTGAAATTATCTGAAGAGGACTACGAGAATTTACTCTGTCTTGCACTATCTGACTATGCAATGTGGCTAGACCCCGACTTGCGTCGTAACGTCGAATGGAACAGTAGACCGGGACCGGGATATCAAGGCAACGACGGATGTACGTGGTCTTGTTGGAATTTTCAATCACAGTTTTGATAACGCGACGTTCTAGTTATCCCCCTCACATCTCTACTGCGAACCTCGAAAATCCTTGCACCGCTTCACCTTTGGAGCTTAGAAACGGCGATAGCGAAAGCCATTCGGTTTCATGCTGCGACGTCACTTGAAATACGGCTTCGTGTTTCCGAGCCGTCAACATCGGCCTGGACCAAGGCTGGTGATAGCGCCGCTGAAGTCGGTGGATATGAGATACGTCGGAAGGACTGGGAAATTACGCGTGAGCACCTATCCAGAGGCCAATGGGAGGAGCGAAGTATATATCTGGTTCGTCGGATCCGCGTTTTCATTGGGTCGCTTACCAACTGTCAAAATAGGAAAATATCCCAGTTCAATTTCGGACGATTCCAGGAATTGTTAGATTCACTCTTGCATTGCTATCTGGAAATCCTGTGCCCGATCCCCAGCGAAATCGAGTTCAGGGTATCTCACTTCCTCCACACCATCAGGACAAACCAGGGGATCCCCCTGTCTGTAAAGGGTTTGCTATTCTGGTACTAGCTAATAGAGAAGATGCAGAATATCTCCTAACGAAATGGCCTTGGATCCGGGCCACTCTCGATGATACCAAAACAAGCGCTGTTCCGATGTCAACAGAAGTTCAAGACGCCATGAGATTTGGGTTCCGGACCCTGTCAAAGGTACGCTGGGAGCAGATGAGAGAAGAATATCTCGCATATCGTGGGAGGTTAGTTGAAGAAATCAACGCATCTGAGGATGCAAAACCTCTAGTTATTGTGTCTTCGGTACCACAATTTACTTCCGCGGAAGATCAATATACCCTTTCACCAAAAGATCCACCGGTTGAATCTGATACTCCCGTACTCGATCTATCTTCACCTTATCCCCCCAATTCGCTCCTATTTGTCCGGAACCTACACCCGGAGACTAACAAAACAACTCTGCGCAAATTCTTCGCGACCTCGTTCCAGGAACCTCTCGCTAATGGAACTATTCAATCTGATGGTCTAGACTACATCGACTTCAACAAAGGGATGGACTCGGTGAGTCTAGTAATGGTCCTGACCACGCATCATTTGACTTTTTTTTTTTTTAGTGCCACCTGCGGCTTACGACACCTAAACATGCTCAAATCCTGATCAGCTACTTCTCCCAGAACAGCCTGTGTCAACCTCAGGGTCTCGCTGACAGTGGCGCCCCGACAGATGTCCAAAGTAATGCTATATCGGTAGAGCTGGTGGTGGGTAGAAGAGAGGATCTTTATTGGGAAAAGGTACCGGAAAAAGTGCGCAGAGAGGCTGTTCGACGGGGTGTCAATTTATTACAGTCTGTGGGTGGCACGGCAGGCCCGTCCGTCGTAATAGAGGACGCAGAAGGTGCACATGTCCCCACACAAGAAAAAGAAGAGGGAAGGAAGCAAAAGAGACGAAAGCGTTAACAACATGGGCTATACTACTTACTACTGATACGACTAAGTAATTAATCCTTGCGTTACATATCCAATCCATCCAATATAAATGTAATGAAGTATAAAAGGGGTAGCAAAAAAGAGCAAGGGCAATAGCGAGGAAATGGGTGGCATGTTCAAGTATCACGAGGTCTTTTGGTTGGTCGTCCTTCTTGCAAGCGTGCCCGCACCTGCTCCAAAAGTCTTCCATACGTGTTCGCACCACCACCTTGGCCTTCTCCCCAGAACGAGTCAGTGGGGTCTGAGTAAATGAGCTCAGCGTCAAACGTCTCCAACAATTGGCTCCGCAGGTTAGCATGTTGGGTGAACTTCAGGTATAGTACTTCGAGCATCTATTTATAAATTCAATTATGAGCAGACTGTAACATATTGTTTCATAAGGTATGGATCAGCGTACTTGTTCAAGGTGAATTTGTGCCCAATCTTTTCGGGCGTGTTGTTGGAGCGTCGCCGACAAAGGGTAGACACCGGCAACGTCGGCGCATGCGCGTATCTGTTCAACAATATCCATCCGGTGAGGCATAAATTTCAGTGCTTCAAGGAGATGAGTGGCCGTAGGGTATATCTTATTGTCATAAATTACGCGGTAAGGGGAATGGTTTAAGAAACCTGCATGTACTGTGTCTTGGTTAAAGCGGATAGGTGGATCACGTTCCTGGGATCCAACAGGTGAAGGCGGGCGGGGAATAGGAGGATTCGAGACACTAAAACTTCGAGCAATGTCAGGTGGATTAGGTCCACCAAGTGGTGGCATCGCGGGTAGACGGCCGGCGCTACTCCCTGCGGTGGTGTTATTCCCAGGCATTACGACGGGGACATAAAGGACTTTGGGCTCCTTTTCCTTATTCTCCTCGGACTTTCTGGAGCTGAAGGCGCGGAATAGACCTTTTTTAGGCTTTTTCGTTTCCTTTGGTGGGGAATGGACGTGCGACTGTAATGTCGGCTCTGGTTGGGCATAGTTATTCAATAGTTCCGTGGTGTGTTGGAGATCGAGAAGAGCTCTATAAGGTGTCGTTTCGTATATATCGCGGGGGGGTCGTGGGAGTGGGTTGCTCAGATGGGCTCGGGAACCCCCGTGTCCAGGACCAAAGATGTCCTGAGGTGGTGCGAAGCGGTCGGGGATGTGCCCATTGCTGACATCGTCCACCGATCCATCGTCAGAGTCTCGCCGGTGGCGATCGTAAGGTGGTCGAGAGGGAGGATGACCCAGATTTTGCGTATGGTCGCGTCTACTCCGCCCCGCAGTAGAACCTTGTATACGTACTCCATTATTGGGTTGAGGATGAGGTGTCGCTCGGCCATGAGTACGTGGAATGTCGTCATCGTCACCATGATCCATGGAAGGACGCATGAAAGGTGTCTGAGCTCGTCGAGTTGTAGTCGTACTTCGTGCTATTTGTGGTTCTGGGAATACTGGACCACCATTTGGCGGAATGAAACCGGGTCTGGGAGGGTGTGATGCTTGCGTTGGAGCTTTATCCAGAATGATCTAACCGTCTAAACTCCAAAATATATTTATATGGACTTACCACGGGTCGGCGGACGGAAACCCCCTGCAAAATCGTCCCTTTCTTTGTGCTTTCGACTTTTTCGTTTTCGTGGTTTATCTTGTGGTGGCCAAGCCAACATAGGTTGTGGTAATGGTCCATATCCTATTGGGACGAATCCAGGCGGGAATTGGCCAGGCTGAGGCATGTATCCATACCCTTGACCATACATTTGGCCTGGTATGAATCCCTGTGGATTTGGCATGAAACCCGGCCCTCGCCCATAGGTTGGTATCTTTGAGGGAGGATATGGCTGCTGGAATTTATGTTTTGAAGAGGATATACCCATCGTAGCACGATCCCGAAGTGATACTCTCTGCTGAGCCTAATATCGTAACTGACTGAATTTGAGCACTTTGGAGTCACTGATGAGGCACTGGGCTCAAAAATCAACAGAAACTATACTCACCTACTTCTCTAGTATTCGTGAGGGGTATATATGTCGTAAAAGTCGTTAGGTATGAACAAATCTCTGAATTCTGTAAAAAAGAATAGGGTAGATAGCATACTTTGTATATGGAGAAACTTCAACATCATGTTGAGATTGAGCACGTTCACGATCACGCGCATCCCAAAATAAGGTCACGCTTTTATTCTTGATTTGTCTTTTTCTCCAACCCGCTTTAGGGCGCTTTACACCCCTTGAGACTGAACATTTCATGTTTGATGCTCAGATTACAATGTTTCATCCTCATTCCACTCTTGTTTGTTGAGAAAACCCATTACAAGGAACTAAGGGAATTCCTGAAGCTATTTTCACAATCGCAGTCAGTACACGATCTCCAGGACCGTCCTAAAGATAGGTTGATTGGGAAAGCAGCTGGGAAGGACTGCTCCTCTGAGGTTACTCCAGTGAGCCCTTTTGACAACAAAGTTTTCGACCCTAGAGCGCGTTCGCGAGGGCAGCTTTTTTCATTACCATGCCACTACCCGAACGAGACCGACCGACCTTGAAACACCAAAGTTCCACATGCTCAATCCGTGCTAACCAATTCACGGTGCCGGACATCTGCTTTCCCGATATTACAGGTTGGTATGATAGGTTACGTCAAAAAATTTACGCCGAATGGTTTCCACGGAATTGACCACTTCGAGTCACAAAAACAAGACAACGGTGGTTGTCCCATCACTCCCCGACTATACGCCTCACTATAATTTGCGGGGTCTCGACGGCATCATCTGAAGCTGTACGCCGGAGGCAATTAATCGATGGTTCTGTATATCCCATATCTGATAATTCCAATAGTAAGCAAACGCTTCTGTAGGTCATTTCGTACATTTGTTTACATACCTCGGCTTTGCAGGACGTCATCTCCACACCACCAGTCATACTCGTGTTTACGATTCTGAGTCTTGTTCCTCTGTCAACCGGTCAGAATCATTTAGCCATTTTGCGAATTGATACTGACAGTCTCGCTTGACTATGGAAAATAGTGTTGATTGCCTGTGAGACGCCCGGCCGGCTGGGTCTTCCTTCGGCTGCATTCAGGACCGCAAGAGAACAAGCGGAGCACCTATATTTTTGGAAGGAAAGGTGATCCGATAATGATAGTAAACAATGCGACAGGAACTCACTCATCAATCAGGAACACTGCGCACCCTTCATGCATAGCGCCCGTAGCGTTAAGCATGTCTGGCACATAAAGCCTTTAGCGATCAACGTATACATGCAATAAGATTCGATGCGGACCTGATGTCACGTCAATCTCGCAGACCACCCGTCCATCTATCTTGAAAGGATCCTCCGGATTCTCCACAATGGAAACCTCGACAACCTTGATACGGTCTGCGATCGAATTAGCAAAGCTAATTTTTCGGTTGCGAAAGATGGTGAGCCACTTGATGGGAATTTCTTTGATCTCACGCGGGGCGTTGCCTGAAACTAGTGAGACGACCTCATCTTCCAAACGGGTCTCGAGGAAAGACCTCAGACTCTGGACCATGGTAAATGCAGATCAGTTCGGAGGGGGTGCCTAACCGGCGCCACTAGAAAACCGTTTTTAGTTGTTGGGAGATGTCACAGCATAAAGCCACCCCCCGGCTTTCTCGGCCACCTAGAGCCGGACCCTACCTTGGCGTTGGTACAAAAAGGGCTCAACCACGTGTCCTGGATTTCCAAACACTTCTTCGATCAGATAATCCAATAACGAATTGGCAATTGCCTTCTGTACAGTTCTTTTAACTTTTCATTACCGCTCATATTTCTAACAAAATACCAATTACTTTTAATACCAGCTCGTTTATTATCATCCCTACTTCCAACTACTACCCTTCTCACTGATGGTTCACTCAGCAACATCCGCTTCGTCCTTGCAAACAACTTCAAGGCTTGACGTCTCCTCGATTAAGGGAAATCTTAGTGATGAAGAAAAATTACAGTGCGCAAAGGTCTTCGCCCGTTTCGTCAGCACCCGAGAAAAGTCTTATGGTGCTGATGTTGGACAACGCTTAAAATTCATTGGAATGAATGTCTGGGGCAAGGGAAGTTCATCCGCGTATGGAGAGACCATATTTGAAATTGAAGTTGAGAAAGGTGCGTTTCCGCGTCAACTTCTCGTGACTCTTATTTACGTCGCTCAAGATATGTGCAACATATTCGGCACTCTACATGGAGCTTGTGCGGCATACATCATTGACCCGTTAGCCCTAAACCTTAACTGTTGTCAACCCTGTAGATGTTTAAAATCTTGTTTTTCTAGGTGCTCTGTGTCATCATTGGTTGTTCTTGGGACCGTTACTGGCGTCGACGGGACAGGTGTCTCTCAGTCGATGAACCTCATCTGGCACCAGCCAGCTCGTTTGTAAGCCAGTCCATACCAATGCGTTTTTTCCCAACCTGACGACATGTCACAGGGGAACAAGATTGAGAGTGGTATCAACTTCCGTTTTCATTCATGGGCGTGTCCGCTCTGCTCGATGCGAGGTATGCATGGTCATGAAACACAACTGCATCATACTGATCGATTTTCTACGTCAGCTGTGGAATGGGGAACAGCTTTGTGTTTCCGCCGTCCATTCTACCGTAAATCCATGGGCAATAACACCCGCCACAAAATCAAGATTATAATTTCCCGCCTCCTGTCACTTGTACCCACGCCTACCTATATTTTTAGCGAGGTACGGACTTATCATCCGATGTTATTCAATTCCGTTCTCATACACACACACATAGTAACGTCATATCCCATCAAGTTTGACTTATTAATAACATATAATCCTCGGTGTAACTGTCATTGTCAACAATGGCATCTAATCATTATAGTTAACTGCGACCCTAACATTTGTATGATAATTCGGCCATTCAGCACCTGGGGTACATCAGTGGGTGTATGTACCCACACCTAGAGATTATCTCCGATCAATAATATTTAATGGTTGTATGTTGAGCCTAGGTGCTAGGATCTGCGAGGAATACGGGGTCATACAGTCGAGGCCTCGGTGGGTAAAGCCTGGAGGTAGGCACGCAGCTTCTCAAGTGCTTTGTAACGATGCGAGAGCTTGTTTTTCTGCAAATCAGGCATCTCCGCATACCTAACACAGGTTCTCAACGGGATAAACAAAAATTGCAGAAATGTTAGAGACTAACGTTAATCCAGTTCCATCGGGCTCAAACACAGCATCCCACCCAAATACTTTGGGCCCGCGCGCTGGAACGATCAAACCGTCCGTGCGTCCTTCAAACACGATCGGCTCCGTACCTGGGATCATCCCAGAATTAGATTTGTAAGATCAGCACAAGACCCATAACTCACCTGGTCCCGCGGAGTAAGCAAAAGTACAAAGAGCCCATGCGGCCTTGGTCGGAAATCCGACGAGCATGTTATTCAGTCCTTCGTGACCAATTGACTCCATAAAGTACTTGACATATGGGCCAGGCAGTCCATTGAGCGCAGTGAAACAAAGAGCCGTGTCTTCTGTTATACATGGCCCTCCGATCTATCCGGACGGTAAGATGAAGCGACTCCGTTGCGTAAAATATATAGGACACACGAGTTCTGCAGCTCTGCGGCACTTATCGCGAGCAACCTCTTGCGTCGTTCCTTGAATTTCAGGAACTAAACACTGACAAGTGAGTGAGTGATCCACGCCTTAAATATGATCTAGCCACTTGCTGTCAAGGCTTCGGGAATCGATCTCGATAGGCTGGCCATCGTCGGAAAGAATCTTCTTCACCTCCTTAAGTTTGTTGACATTCCCTGTAACAAAAACTAGACACTCGGATAAGAAAGGCCCGTAAGAATAAAAATCTCTACCCACTGAGACGCTCGGACATGCTGGGTTTACCAAAAGACGAAGATATAATAAATCGATAAGGTGTAACATGATATTCTGAGTCAGAGATCTCCAATCATTCCGGATAAGCCGGACTCCCATATAATCAAGATCAGTAATTAAAGGTATTTCGAATATCTTATGTACATGTATGTGTATGTAAGTACTGAGATCGCTGTAATTTCAGCTGGCTAAATAAATACGATGTATAGAAACGGCTGCGGGGAGGCAATATTATGAAAAATATGTTTTCCAGATTTAGAAAATAGACGAAAGATGAATAATAAATAGGCTCATATCGAACGCCTTGGATTTAGATGCCACAGGTCACTGGTCAATATTCAATATTCAATACTCACTGAGAAAATACCCATCGAAACACATCCGCATACGATCTGCAGTAAAATCTAGTAGAGCCTACATAGAAGATACGAGCACCAACGTTTCTAAGTAACTGAGGTCGTTTCAATGAAATTGTGGGTTAGAAGCTGCAGGGAAAAGTGCGGAAAAAACCTCTTCTATTGCGGGTTGAATTTGTGTAATAATTGCACCACGATCTTGTACGAGGTGAGTCAGCCCACTTTCCCTTATTATGCGAGGGATTTCTGAGTGGTCGATGTGGGTGGCTATATGCGCGAAATAGCTGTCTGGTATTTCTTTCTGGAGGACCTGAATTAAATATTCAATAACCCCTGCGTTGGCGAGCGCATGTCGTCCTTCAGGGATAATCCTGGAAATCGCAGTGATCAAATGCAAACAAAAGATAAGTTGATAGTGCCCCGAGGGGCCGTCGAGGGTATCAGGTTCTCTTGCTAAGGGGGTTCTATGTGAAATTTAGGGGGTATGCACCTGAAATGCATATAGCTCAATACTTACGTCGATGTCGGCGTGCATTGTAAAAGTCTGGTCAAGAGCATAACGCTATCTTTATGGGTACTCCGAGAAAGATAGACCCTCAAGGCTTGGTCGTAGGTGACCCCAAATGTCAGGGAGCGTAACAACTCCTTGGCGGGAAGTGTTGATACGCAAGGTTGGCAGAAAATGGTCCTGCCAAATGCGACCTTGCCTTGGTGAATTGATTTGGTAAAATTGACACGTAAACTTACAGGGTTAAGTTGACATAGGGCGAATAATCATCAAGCACAGATACGTCGTCCTGAACGCCAAGCGATAGAACTTTGCGTCTCGTCGTAAAGGGAAGCCTCAGAAAGGTATTCATGGGGACATCCACACTGGGCCATGTTTTCACGATCGGATGACAAGAAAGGAGCTCCCTGTATTCAAGATAGGCTGTTATATCCAGTAGAGCGGCATTACAAGCAATGAGCAGTTGATTGTGAGGGTGGGGTGGAGGCGGTGGGCTCGGGGCAAACCGCCTGTAACGACTGAAATTGTAAGTACAGCTTATGACCAGGAGTACATCGAGGAAGCCATTATCGAGGACAATTCGGCATATTGTATGGCTGGTCCAGATGAGTTTCGAGAAAAATAGTATCAAAGGCACTAAAAATAAGCGGCTCCAGGGTTGAGCTCCAGTATATGAGTTGAATAATGGTGTTCGAAAGGAAGGTTTTGAAGAAGGTTTCCTATGTGTGTACCAATTCAGTTGGCTTTCCCTCTAGTTGAAAAATGTTCACCATAAAGGAGAAATTTGAACAAGTATTTCAGATAGAACAAAATTAATCTCTGCCGCATGCCAGCGACAAATGGCCGAAACTAGATACTTTGTCTCGCCCATACCGATCTGCCTTAAGATATGCCCCAAAGCCTTGTTACGTATTTCACTGTTATACATTCCCGGGCTATGGCTGTCAATTCGGGAAGAACACACCGGATGAGGGTGGGAACTTACCGCGAGAATTCCAATACATTATCATATATACTATCGATGTTTCTCAGGTGAGACCCTTCTTCGTTTGTGTGAGGGAAAGCTCGACTCATTACTACCAGATTAGTGGCGATGAGAATGTGCTCAACCCCAAGCAACACCGCCTTCCCAAGAGACTTCAAAGCCTTCCCAGTAATTGCGCCGAGTCTGTAAAGGCACTGGAAGACGAACCCGAATCTGTGTATTCTTGAGAAGAAAAGGGTGATAAAAGGTCAGAGGCATTGGATAGTCGTGACTCCCACTGTACTACGTTCGCCATCTGATAGTCTAATGACCTGACAGATGTTACCTCCAGTATTTATCCAATTCTCTGGGTAATGGAAAACTGCAGAAAGCCTTTAAGTGAACAGGTGAATGGATCGCGGGGAAGTACGACGGCTCTCTGACAAGTGTGGCGAGGATTGTGAGAGAACCGTGGGAGTGGGACGGCCAAATAGTGCGATTGAGTAATGGATGTCCTCTGTCCGTAAGCCGTGATGTGAATCGTGCCGGCCTGCAAGGGAGAAGGACTGTCTTTCATAATATCAACGTGCCTCGGTTTGAAGACAGATGGTCAGTCAATCACGACGTATATAACACGGAACGGAACATCTGTACAATTATTGTTACTTTTGTCAGGCGTAGATACCATTTTTATATATAAACGCGCTGTACTTACATAGAAATCCTTGTCTATATATCAAAACCGTGTGAATCACCATGTGCCATGATGAGCTTGATATATATATATTGAACTCTTTGAATTCTGCTGTGGCGAGTGTCTGGAAGGCGGAGATATATATGTATCAACAAGGACTTCGGGCGGTAATTATATAGTGATATTGCGAGCCAGCGATCTAAAATCACTCTGTAAAAAAGGATTCCCAGATATAATCAAATCAAGGATGGTAAGTTATTCCGTCGCTTGGTCACTCAGATTAAGTAGCTGACCTTTCCCAGCATCAAGTGACAGTCATCATGGGGCATGAAAATCTGCAATCATCAATCTTCCCATGTGGCCATAGATTGAGTTCCTCCAAAGAAATTTAAATTCAGATATGATGGGAGAAGAGTCGAGAAAGCATCCTCCATCGGATGTTGTATTTTTGTAGTGGTTGCACCATGATTTCGTACAAGATGTGACAACCCATCCTCCTGTACCATACGAACAATACCCGAATGATCACTGGGCGCCATTATGTGTGCCAGATAGCTGTCCTGGAGTTACAATTGGAGGATACGGGCGAGGTGTTCAATAACGTCCACTTTGATGAGTACACGTCTCCCTCCAGAATTCGTGCAATCGTAGAGATGAGATGGAGGCAAAAGAGAAGTTGATAATGCCACGAAGGCCCATCAAGAATACAAGGATCGTTCCTGGTCTGAATTTGTTTGTTCCCAAAAAAAAAAGCGGGTGTTCCAGAAGGCTACAGACATCAGGGAATCCTCTAAAAATTTCTAACATCCTCC